>PVKS010008229.1:0-69307 GCA_004027875.1 Aplodontia rufa
TAAAAAAAAATAAAATGTGCATGTTTTTGCCTCCCTAATTCCACATCTAGCAATCAACTTATGGAAATATTTGCACATTTGGGCCAACAGGAATCACAAAGGCACATACTCAGTTTGGTAAAAATGCACAACTTTTTTCCCCCCTACAATTCAACTTAATTTCTTCCTCGACCTCCTTTCTCATCGGATGGCAGAAACCGACCTCATCACTTTCAGGCCTGCTCAGCTGTTTCAGGCAACAGAGCATCCTTTTCTGCCTTTTTCTCCCCCAGTAGACTCAGTTCCGGGTGTTTGGTGTCCTTGGTTGAGGAGGCCTCTGGTTATGATGTCTCAACAATGCTGCACTCTCTGGTCCTTGAGCAGAGCAATCATGAGTCATCCCATTCCAAGTTGTCATCAGAGCACTGGGCCTGCTAACACGGCCACTGCTGCAATTCTGGCCCGAGAGCTTCATGCCCTGTTCTTCTGGGGCGTCCCCAGAGCCTCAGTCACCTTCGTCCTCCTTGCATTCCCTGCAGTGATCTGAACTTGAAAAAAGTCTGACCCTTTTCTCGAGCCACTACGTGGTGGAGGCCTGGCCGCTGGTGCTCACGCAGCCACGTGCCCTATTGCAGCCACACCACGCTGGCCCAGGCCACTTCTGCAAAACTACTGCATTCTAGGTCCAGGTAGAACACAGACGGGCATTCTTGCTTGGAGACCCCAATGTACCTGTCTGTCCTGTGGTCTGCACCCAAGCTCCAGGCTTAGCCCAAGACACAAGGGACACTGTACGGGGACAGAGTCTGGTCACATACGTCTTTGCCATTTTTTCCGTAGTGCAGGCAGACCTCTTCCGGCCGGGGAGGGGAACGAGGCTGGCTCCTCACGCGCTATCTCTGGCCTTTGTTGTAGATGAAGCTTTATGCCTTGACTCTTTGGTGCCTGAGCTTTTGAAACTAAAATCACTCTTTTCTATCACACGGTTTAAAAAAAAGAAAGTTCGGTCTGGCAAATTAAAAGCCTTGACTTTCAAGACTAGTGTCTCAACACTGGGTTTTAAGACCCTATTTAGAAATTCAAAAGTCAAAACCTTGATGCTTTTTCTCTGTACTTCCTTTATGAAGCCCCTTCTAGAACCAGTGCTTGACCCTGGCTGAATGAGGAAGAGTCACAGACAACTGGGGTTTGAAGCAGGAGGACCTCAGTTAATATGTCTAAATTTTACACAGCATGTTCACGGATAGTTAGAGCAGAAGAACACATAATAATGGAATATTCTTCATAGACCAAATGTTGTCTCCTGGTAAATTGTTAAAATAAACAAGTTGGCTTTATGTTTCCTTAAGGTAAACTTAATCTGGATAAAATTGAGCCCAAGAAGGACCACTTCCCTCTTATGTCACCACAGCCACACAGCAAGTATACCTATCTTTTCCGAAAAGGTTTTATTTCTACTTTTACTTGTAAGATTTATACTTCAATTCCATGGCCTATGGAATATTATTTACCCACTAAAAATGTGAGGTTGAAATGTAGGTATATAGTGAAAAGGAAAGTTATTAGTGATGTGTTGTTGAATTTTAAAAGTAAATACAGGTTCCATACAATGTGGATTGGATCCACTTTTTTAGGTATTTTTTAAAATTCAAACATCTTTGTATCTACCCAGCATGTACCTACACATGCACATACATGCACACACACACACACACACACACCATGTATGAGAAATACATGCCACCATAATGCATGGCATTTCTGAGGAATAGAAGCAAGGAAGCATTTAGGTAAGGGGGCAGTTTTGCGTTTATACATTTCTATAGTGTTTGGATTCTTTTCAGTAAGCAAACACTACTTTTGCTTCTAGGAAGCGCATTAAAAGACAAAAGCACAGAGGCATGGTTCTGAATGTGCCCTTCCCCTTCAGAGGGAAAACTAGGACCTGCCCCACACATGCCTTCCCAGGCTGGTTTGTGCTGGCTTACAGGAAGTCTGCACCGACCATCTCTGCTCAGGGTGCTCAGAGACTGCACCTGAAGAAGGTGGAACTGCCCAGCATAGTCTCCAGACTCCAAAACCCAACCTCGGCTGCGTGGTCCATGAGGTGTTAGTTTTTAACTCCTTTTAAGCCATATTTTGATCTTTCATGACATAACACCTACTCCCTAAATTAAGGAATAAATAAGATGTGCTGGGGGATGTGCCTGGTATAGTATGTGCTCTATAAAAGGTAGGAGAAAGAGGAAGCTGGAGAGGAAGAATCATTGTTAATCTGGAGAAGCAGGGGCCATGGATGCCCCCCACGGGGTGGTCACTAGCTTTTTAAATGCTACTACTACTATCTTATTCCTTTTTTCCTGTTCTCAATGTCATATTCCAAACCAACCCTCACAGCACTCCTGGTAAAGTAAGAAAGCAGAGTCCATAATCAGGAATGAGCTATGTACGTATCCTGCCTTCAAAAGAGCAAGCTCCTGAGGGGCGTTCTAGGGTGTGTTGCAGATGGCAGGGAGGGCGTCGAATACACATTCCTCATAGTGCTGCACTTGGCTTTGATCATTGGGATAATTAATCTGCAGTTCCTACCACAAATAAAGGAGAAGGGAAGTGGAGGGGGAAACTTTTCTTAGGTAAGACAGATGGCACAGGGAACGGAGGTGTAGTTCACTAGTAGAGCACTCTAAATCGCCTAACCATGCACAAGGCCACGGTTTCCGGCTACAGTGCCACAATAATAACAACAATAACAGATACCACCAAAATCATGGTAAAGGCAGGTAGATGGCCAAATAGGAGAATGGCAGGAGATGGGGAAGAAGGCACCCTCTGCTCTGGGTGTGGTGAGATTTTGTGCTCACACATCTGAGAATGGGAGTCTTGGGCAGAGTGATATATGGAGGCAGAGCTGGAAGACAGAGGAAATCTGACCGCTCACAGCACCACCTGCCCTGACCTCTCACCCTGAAGCCTCAGGAAAGGGAAAATCAATGAGCCCCTGAAGTGCAGGAGCCCAGGGTTTGGGGTTGGAATTTGCCCCATGCAGTGTTTACTGATCTAGAGACCAGATAGGTTCAGTGAGCTCATCCTTATCTTGAGAGGAAATTAGGGAGCTCAGAACAAGACAAAGCCACATTTTATTCAATAAAAATTTGACCCCCAACCCCCACCCCCACAATGCACACAATGTCACAGAAAACATCTGCTTGAGTAACTTAGTCTCCAAAGATGGGTTCTGAAAAATCAACAAATTGGGAAAGGTGAGTTTACAGAAAGCCAGAAAGATTATTCCAGAATTTCTTGCCTTTACCCCTCATGCAGATCTATGTCCTCTTTTTTTCTTTCCCCCACAGTTTGCAAATATTGACTAAGTTCAAGGGCAGTGGCTTAAGGTCTAACTTCAGAGTTAGCGTGAGGTGAAATACTTAAGATGGTGCAATACTGTGCTGATGAAGAACATGTTAGATCCCAGGGTTAGTTATGGGCAGCTCTTGTCCCCTGACCCAGTTGATATTTGTTTTATCAAGTCAGGGACTATTTTTGTCATCATTGTTAATCTTCCTCTCGCCCGATCTGTTTTGGCCGAGGGCATGCACTTGAGGTATGTTAGAAGAATGGAGTGCTGTATTGTGGGAAAGAATTATTGCTAATTCTGTCTGCCTACGGCTTCCTCACTCCTGTTCATCTGATCTTAGCTCACTAAGCAAAATTACAGATGGAAAGTACTGAGAGTGTATGACCTGGTTCTAGGAAGTAGATTTTTGAACTGAAAGAGCAAGACAACAGCATTCCCATTATGACCGTAGGTCTTGATGGTCTTGGAAAGAATTTTGACTTGCTCATCAGGGCAGCTTTGGGTGGAGCATTTTGCCAATAAAGAAGTCTATTGCTACATGGGTAAGTTCAGTTTATTGAGACTCTTCTTTGACCTCCATGTTACACAGGTCTGTCTCAAGGATTGTTGGAGACCTGGCCTAAGATCTCTGGTAGTGCTAGCTGGAATTCAAAAGGAACTGGCATTTCTGACCCATGAACTTTGCAATTAACAGACGGTTCAAATTTTCATTTTCCTGTGCCTCAGTTTCTTCAAGTGTGAACATAATCATAGCAACGTTCTCCTTGCAAGATTGTTATGAAGATAGACACGGTATTGTATCTGAAAGCATTCAAAACAGTGCCTGTTGCTTAAAATGGGATTAATACGTTTTAGTCTCCTTCCTTCCGCTCAGCCACTCCAGCTGCTGGTGTATCCCCTTTCTCTGCTGCATACATTTGACATCGTGGAACCAGGCCAGCAACCCTTGCCGGGATATTGTCCTCATAAGGATGAACAGAGAAAATAAAAGGTTCAACAATGTTCAGAATAGCAATACTCACTCGTAAATGATCTGAATATTAACCATGTGAGCTCCACCAATATTTGGTAAAAATACAAATACATAGATTTTTAAAAATCTAATAATCAGAGACCATCACATTCTTTTGAGTATTAATGATATGACTCAGTTTCCTAATAAACTGATAAATCCCCTGGGTACTTTGTTGAGGGCAGAGATGTTCTTCTAGACTCAGCAGCACCAGCGATGTTCCACCTAGAGTTCCACTCACTGACACATCTTGTTGGAGGAATCACACCTAAAAATTCTAGTAAATCTGAGCCATGGGAAAGAACTATTGCTAATTCTGTCTGTCTACAGCTTCCTCGCTCCTGTTCATGTGATCTTAACTCACTAAGCAAAATTACAGATGGAAAAGTACTGAGAGTGTATGACTGTGGGAATGGTTGACATCCACCAAGCTATATCCTCTTTTTGGGCATCCTGAATTTTCTCAGGTGTCTCAAAACAACTGACTTCCATTATGACCATCTACAAAACAGATATTCAAAGGCTTACTTCATGGAAGTCGATGTTCCAAGCTTCTCCTGCAATGATTACTCCCACATGCGATGCAGGAAATTCTCCAGTGTATCCCAACTGGTCACAGGGAAGATGATCGGAGGAATATAGGTCTTCAAGTGTCTTTAGCTTTGGTTTTGGAAAATAGAACACACCAACCTTTCAAGGAAATGGTGTATTAACCCCTTCTGATCTGGTCTCTGCTTCTCTGCTCTTGGTACTTCCTAATACTACCAGAGCCAGACCAGCAGAAAAAATGGGGAAAGAGCCTTCAGGATATTTAATAAATACTCAGAAAATCAGTGTACGTTTCAACCCATTTTTCTACGTGTTGACAGTAAAGAACTAGAACAAGCAATGGCAATGAAATAGAAACCAAACCTATAAAGTATTAGAAAGAAAGTTATAAAACTGTGCTGGAAAGGCATAAAGAAAACCTAACATATAGGGAATAATAATAACAATAATAATATAATAATAACAACCAGCATTTATTATGTTCTTGTAATGTGCCAGGAATTGTCTAAGATTTTTACACAGATAATTTCTTTAGTTTTCTCATAAATGTTACACTGCATTTAAGATTATTATCCTCATTATTTAAATGAGAAACTAGGACACACCAAAGTAAGGCAATGCTTTGAATAAGAAGATCCAAATAATAAATGTTTATTTTTCCTAGTTTATTCAATAACTTTATAAATTAATAAATGTATAAATTAATGCAAACAATTAAATGTCAAATAACTATTTTTTGGAAATTAAACTCTTTTAAAGTTTATGTGGAAGAGAAAAATGCTTTATAAAATAAACAGTTTAAAAATCTGGTATAAGGGAATCAATTAATAAACTACTAAAACTATTAAGAATTAAGGTTCAAAAAGGTTATCAGATATTCTCAAGCACTTACAATGAGCCTGGCACATAGAGGACCTCAATAAATATTTGGAGAATTAAAATATATTTTGATCTATTTTTCCTGTGACCCAAAAGATATAAAATCAAAATATGAATTTGCAATAATTAAATACTGTGACATTAATACATGGATTGAGAAAATTTATCAAAGGAAGTAGAATTGAAAATTCAGGAAGAGATCCAGATAAACAGGAATTTAGTCTATAATAAAGACTGCTTTGAATTCAAGAGGAAGCCAGGAGGGTTGGAGCATGCCTGTAATTCCAGCAACTTGGGAGACTAAGGCAGGAGGATCAAAAGTTCAAGGCCAGCCTCGGCATTATAGTGAGGCCCTCAGCAGCTTAGCGAGATCCTGTCTCAAAATAAAAAATAAAAAGAACGGGAGATGTGGCTCAGGAGTTAAAATACCCCTGGGCTCAATCCCCAGTACCCATCCCCCAAAAAAACTTCAAGAAGAAAAGATAAACAATTCCAAAAGAAACATTAGGAAAATTTTCAAATAATAGGAAAAAACAAAGTTAGATTCCTATATCATGACATGCAAAGATAAATTTTTAAATGTTAATTTTTAATAAGAAATTTATTTGTTGAACAATCATACAAGTTTTTAACAAAATAATATAAAATGTATATAGATTCTGAAGATTAGATTTACCCCAGAGAGTGCCCCTCTCAATTACCCACCCTTATCACTCCCCTCCACTTCCCAAAACATCTCTACAAATGTATTAGGTTGTATAACATTACACCTTATCCGGATTTAACACATGATAATAGACCACCTTTCTCAACGACCAGGGTCTAGCTCCAGCCTCCACAGATGAGTGAAGACATTCGACCCTTGGTTCTCTGGGTTATGCTAACTTCACTCAGCATGATCTCTTCCATAGCCATCCATTTACCTTCAAAGGCTGCAATATCATTGTTTCTAATTGCTGTGTAAAGTTCCATGGAATATATGTACCACAGCTTTTGGATCCATTCATCCAGTGAGGGGCACCTGGGTTGTTTCATGATTTAGCTGTTGTAAATTGAGCCGCTGTGAACATAGACATTGCTGTGTCGCTGTACTGTCTTGACAGAAAAAAAAATTAAACCCACCTGTGGGAACTGGGAATATTTATAAAATTCACAAAAATACAAAAGAATCTTCATTAAAACATTGTTTTCAAATGCAAAAATAAGATCCATCAGTAGATAATTGATCAAATAAAGCATTTCATCTCCTCATTCATACTACTATAGAATGACTTTAACAGTGAAACATAGTCTTGAAATAGCAACACAGAAAGATCTCTAAATCCAATTATTAACTAAAATTGGCTGGGGGCAGAATAATAAAGTATGATTTTGCTGATCCTAAAAATCTGGTTTTTTTCTACACATGAACAATTTTGAAATTGTTATGCAGCATGCAACCCACAGCGTTTAATATTTATAATAGGTAGATAGTTTCTTCTCAGTAGAAGATAAAATGATGGCATGCCTTGCAACTGATGCATTTTAGATTTCATGAAATACAGTAAATTATATGACCTCATATTTATATATCAAGCAGAAGAAATAATTGTAAACATACTTGATGCTTTTTGTATAACTAGTCTTAAGAAATGAAAAAGAGGGCTGGAGCGGTGGCTCAGTGGTTTCGGTGCTTGCCTGGCAAGCACGAGGACCCATGTTCAAACCCCAGCACCACGTACACAACTAAGTGTTGGAGCAACTGAGGCCATGTGAAAAACTAAATAAAGTTGTTTCTCTCTTTCTCTGTCTCTCTCACTGTCCCTCTCTCTTAAAAAAAAAACTATTAAAAAAAAAGAAATGAAGAAGAGAAAGGAGGAGAAGGAGGAGGATGAGGAGGTAGAGAAAACTATTCTTCTTTCCCTTTAAGGATAGCCTTGAATTTGACTTGGCACACATTTCACCAGTGGGCTGGCAGTGTTGTCCCTAAGAAGGAAAGCATGGAGGTTTGTATCTGCAAGAGAAAGGCAAGATGCCTTTCACCCATGCCCAGGTGATAGGAAGGACTGGGAATGGAAGGTTTGGGCAAGGAGGAGGCAAAAGCCTGCTTCCTGGGGCTGAAGGATGAGGGAGAGCTCTCTGATGGACTGAGAGCTATGTCTGCAGCGCTGCAGGCAGATGCCAAGGTGTCTGCAACCAAGCTTGTGCTGGTGAAAGATGCCTCCACAGAGCCTTTAATAGCCATAAATATTATAAGCAAGAAGCACTGGGGTCAGAGATGCATTCAACTAGAGATCCAAGGCTCATCCTCTGTTTTTCTGGATCCTGTAAGCCCTGGGGATCAACCTCCAGGGAAAGAGTCCCCGACCCCGACCGCAGGTAATGGACACTGTATGTACAGCAGAAATGGTGGAGAGGGGCTGGAGCACTTGATTGACGGAAATGTCCTGCTGCTCCCTTCTGGAGGTTATGGACCAATTTGTACCAAGTATAGACAGATTGCAAATAGATGATAGATGATTGATGATAGATAGGTGGGAAGGTTGGGAAACAAACGAGCAACAGATCAGTTGCACCATTTTAAAGTGTTCATGTGTTTATTTAACCCATATATATTGAACTCATCTTATGAGCCCAGCTCTCCACTGGGTCCAGGGGTAAATCACGGACAGGCCCAAGAAGCTCATGGTCTGCAAAACAGCAAATACTCCAGAAAAGGAGCACCTCAGTTGCATGTGTCCTCTTTGTCCCCCAGATAAAACTATAAGCCCCAGTTTGGTCACTTACCCAGAGGGAACTGGCAACAGGGATGGTTGCCCCTGATCAGAACGCGAAGCTGTACCTCCTAGAGGCTGTGAAAGCACAGCTTTGCCTGAACTGTGCACAGTGGCCTCAGCACAGACTGTGATAAATTGCTGTCGGGGAATTAGCCATGCAACTTCTCAAACAGCTGCTGAGTACTGTCTGAGAAGTCATTTCACCCTGGGGTCAAAGATCCTCTGTGGTGACAGCCACAGCTAAGCTGCAGGACATTCTTCTCATTCATTCCTTCAATAAACATTTGTTCTAGGCTCTGCGGAGACAGTGGTGACTGAAACTGACATATTTCTTACCCGCATGAAGGCTCTACTCCAGTGGATAAGGCAGTTATTCACAAAAGTTATTCACATGGACTAAAACGTTGTTCACTGGCAAAGGAATGGATCAGGAACGAAAGGCAAGGGAAGGAACACGGTAAAGAAAGAGACCCTGGAGCTGGCACAGGATCAGATGGGCTTCCCTGAGAAAGTGGCTGGCATTGATCTCCATAGACTGAGTAAGTGTCACATTGCCAATGAAGAGGGAAAATAGCATATGTTGTATCAAATGCAAAGACCCTGTGTTTGAAGGAGGTGGAGAAATGTTGAGGGCTTGAAAGAAGTCTGTTGCCCTGGCTGAGGAGCCACAAAGAGGGTTTCTCCAGGAGAGGATGGAGTGAAATGGAACATACTCTAGGGACTGAAGCAGGAAGAACAGTAGGACCCTTTGCTTTACCAGAGAGATAGAAGTGATTTATATTTAAGGAGGAAGGGAAAATTTCTACAAGGTTCATATCTGAGGTGCCTTTCACCTTTTCTGAAAAATGCCTCCTAAGTGAATTGTGTCTTCCATCCATCCACTGCCCCAAACTGAGATCCCATAAGTCAACTGTTCTTCTTCTCTCAGGTATCACACCTAATCTTTCAGTGTTTGGTTGTTAATTGATCTTTCTTGTATGACTCAAATCTATTTCCCTCTCCAGCCACCGTGTCAGTTCACGTCACCATCAACTCTCATCTTAGGTACCACAGCGACACAAATACCATTGTGATTGGCTTTCCTACCTCCAATCCTTCCACCCCAACATCCAATCATTGTCCTGAAATGTGTCCCAAGTAATTTTTCTGAGGCATTAATCCCTCTATTCAAAATCTGAAATTTTGATCTTTGCTTCAGAATAAAGTCAACAGGGATGGCTCTTAACACCTATTATAATTGGTCCCTGTCTACTATTCTACACTCCTACCACAGTGAGCTACTTCTCTTAATGAAGCCCTTATCTTCCAGTCTCATAACCATCCTCCATCCACTGCTACAAGCTATGGATCTTTCTGTAGCGCATCTCGGTCCTTGATATTTTCCAGATTATGATGAATCTGAAGTTTCCTTTCACCCCAGTATTATAACCAGGATCCTTAATATGATAGAAAAGACTACTTTTTCCTTCAATTTTATTCCCCCTCCTTCCTAAATCTCCCCCTCCTTCTAATTCTTGCCCTTTATTGCTACAATATTGAATTTCTTGTGATTCCCAATTCATACTGCCATTTCATGGCTTAGTACATTTGCACAAATATGCCCTTTGCCTGAATGTTTTTCTTTTCTTATTTGTTGCTTGTATTCTTTATTACTCCTTAAGATACTATTCAGATATCCAATATAACAATCTATAATATAGATTAATCCAAACTCTTGGGTCTAGTATGAGACTCCCTTATGCACTGATTCAAAGCTCATTTTCCATATACTCCTTCTGAAAAAAAAATTTACCTGAGATGCATTCCAACAAAGTGAAGGTAAAAACCAAGATAGATGAAGATGTAGAGTAAATGAAAAGTAAAAATTTAGGGATTATACAGAAGGCAAGTGGGCAGCTGTGTAGCTGGCTTAGATTGAAATTAGTTCAAATTAGAGCAGAAACTCAATGGTTCCAAGAAAGATGCTTCCAGAAGAAAAAATAAAAGATTCTGTTCACTGGGTAAAGTGAGTGAAATGCTGGAAGATATCCCCGGAATGATAAGAAACAAGTATTCCTTCTCATCTTTTTTTTTTTTTTTTTTAAGAAAGGGACAATGAGAGAGAGAGAGAGAGAGAGAGAAGGAGAGAATCAATTTTATTTAGTTTTTCACATGGCCTTCTTTGTGTATGTGGTGCTGACGTTCAAACCCAGGGACTTGTGCATGCAAGCCAAGCGCCGTAACTGGTGAGCCATTGCTCCAGCCCCCTTCTCATCATTCAAACAAACAAACAAGCTTAACAGAAACTCCAGTAGCATAAAAATAAGGAAAACAAAAATATAAGGAAGTTAGACTAAAGAAGCTAATATGTAATCTAATTTAAAATAATTCATAATAAGAAAAGATCATCTACTTTAGAAAAAATACATATATATATGTATTTATATATGTATGTATGTATATACATATATATTTTATACATATATATGTATCAGGGAAGTGAGCTAATAATAGAGTTTTTTTTTATTTTAAAAAATAATCCTGGGGGCAGGAGCAGTGGCTCGGCAGTTACAGCACTTGCTCGGCATGCACAAGTACACAGGTTCAAACTCCCAGCATCACGTACACAACGAAGTGGCGGTGCAACGAACGTCATATGAAAAACTCAGTAAAAATTGATTCTGTCTCTCTCACTATCCTTCTCTCTTTAAAAATAATAATAATAGGGGCTGGAGTGGTGGCTCGGTGGTTCCAGCACTTGTGTGGCATGTGCAAGTACACGGGTTCAAACCCCAGCAACCACATATACAACTAAGTGTCAGAGCAACGAAAGCCATGTGAAAAACTCAATAAAAATTGATTCTCTCTCTCTCTCTCTCTCTCTCTCTCTCTCACACTGACCTTCTCTCTTAAAAAATAATAATCCTGATAATTTTCATGCTTTTAAAAAATGCCCATGTTTAATCCTATTGTCAAGTAAAGCTAAAAAGAATAGGGTGTAGGAGGAAGGGAGGGAAGAGGAAATACTGGAAACTGAGTCAAAACAAGGTGCACTCCAAGATTTTTGTAATTATGTCAATGTACATTCTATTGTCATGTATATCAAAAAAGAACAGGGGTCAGGAGGAAGGGAGGGAAAGGGAGAAAATGGGACTGATTAGAACAAGTTAATGCTGTGCTTCTATAATTATGCCATTGTGTATACTTATATCATGTACATCTGAAAAAGAACCAACAAAAATATTTTAAAAATTTAAAAAGAATCCTTTTGGGGCTGGAGAGGTAACTCAGCAGTTGGAGGGCTTGCCTGGCATGCATGAGGACCTGGGTTCAAACCCAAGCACCACATACATAAGTAAGGGTCAAAAAGACAAAACTCAGATGAAATAATAAATAAAATTGACTCTCTCTCTCTCTCTAAAAACAAAAAAAGATATTAACTCTAGAAACATCATACCTCAAGTGATATGGGGTCTGTATAAAAAGATAAAGAATTGTTAAATGAATAAAAGATAAAGAATTGTTTAATGAATGACTCTGAACCAGTACAGACGGAAATTTACCTTCCACCACCTGTATTAGCAAAATAAATGCAGTTTTTTATCTGTTACCAATGAGATTCAGTGTATGGACCTGACAGAGAGGACTAAAAAGATGGTTAGAAGAATGCAAATATCATCAATTTTGACAATGACAAAATAGAGGTATGGTTGGCCAAAGTTAGGAGGCAAAGATAAAGAGAAATAAATAAAGATATTCCTACCTTCATTTGATAATCAAAAGACACAGGTCAAAGCAGATAGAACTGGAACTAGAGATTTACAGGTGGTATATAAAGTTGCAAAGACTAGAGCACCCTGAAGCTGTTATCAGACCTCTCTCCATTATGTACACCCGCTAAGCAATCTGAACCAGTACTATGGCTTGAAATATCATCTATACACTGACAACTCCCAAATGTGTAGCTCCAGCTGGACGAACTCCCAGACTCTTCTATTCAACATTTCCACTTGGATATCTACTAAAGATTTCAAGTTTAACATTCCCAAAGCTGAACTTCCAATTTCTCTACTTAGCCAAGCCCATGAAGCACAGTCTTCCCAGATTCAGTAAACTCGACTCTATCCTAGTTGCCAATGACAAAAACATTGGACAGGTCTTTGATTTTTTTCCTTCAATTCGCACATCTGACTCATCAGCAAATCTTGTAGGCTCTCATATATACATATATGTGTATTTATATATACAGAGCTTCCCATCTCAGTATGCAGCACTGACCTAAACTATATTATCTCTCACCTGCTCTTTCTGCTTCTTCCACTGTTTCATCTGCAAAGTTTTCTCAACGCAGCAACTATATTAATCCTGTTATGGTTTGGATCTTGAATGTCCCCCAGTGACATATGTTGAAGACTTGTGCTATTGGGACATGGTAGAACATTTAAAAGAAGTGGGGCTTAGTGGAAGGAAATCAGGCCATGGGGAGTGTGCCTTGAAACGGGTATTGTGACCCCCAGCTCCACACCCTCTTTTGCTTCCTTGTCACCAGGAGGTGTGAGCAGCTCTGATCCACCACGTGCTCCCCACTGTGACGTTCTACCTTGCCATGGGCCCCAAACCAGCAAAGCCAAAATAAATCTTTACTCCTTGTAAGTTGTTTATTTCCGGAATTTTGCCACAGTGACAGAAAGGTGACTAACAGATCCATTTTAAAAATATTAAATTATGTTGTTTCTCTACTCAAAATTCCACTCATTTCAAACTCTACAGTCTCAGAGTAAAAGTTAAAGTATTTTCCATGACTTCAAAGTTCTACATAACTAGTCCCAGTACCTCTCTGACTTTATCTTCCAATCATTCTCTTCTCTGCTCTGGTTTAGCCTTGCAGGCCTTCTTGCTGTGGTTCAACACCTAGAGAACAATTCAGCCCTTGGGCTTTTGAAGTTGCTGTTCCTGTTATCTGGGCTGTTCAACCATCATCTGTCTATGATTCCATGGCCTACTCCCTTCCAGTCTCTGATCAAATATTCCTTATTTTGGAGACAAATTTAAAGTAGAAATTCCCAGCCCCCACCTCTCATCATAACACCCTCACCCCTTCACGCAGCGTAATTTCCTTTCATAGCACTTCTCATCACCTGCCATGTTATAAATCAACTTGTTCATTTCTTATCCCGATTGCTAGAACACAAGCTCTACTAGTGCATCCTTGGGACTTAGATCAATGTCTCATACATTGAAAACACTCAAGAAATATTGCTGGAATAATATACTAAAAATGACAATGAAATGATCAAAACCATGAAAGAGGAAGTAAGTAAAGAGTTGTGGATAGTACCTAAATAAGTTAAATTCCCATTCTTAAAGCAGGAAGTCAACAGATAACATTTGACTCTTACAGAAATCCTGAACAAATTAATTAAAATTGTAAAGCAATAGCGGTTGCTTCTACAGTGGTGAATCAAGGCTATTCTTATAAGTCAATGTGCACTATTTGATGTCTTTAATGTACTTTCTAGCACCTTGAACAAATTTTTAAAATTTAATTTTTGTGCTACCCCCTCCTGCATCTTTTCCAGACAACTTTTTAAGCCTTTCTCTGTATTACTTCTGAGCCTCTGCTATTATTCCCCTGTACTGTTTTTATGTAGGCAGAACAGATCAGTGACCCTGTCTTCAGAACTTCTGAGTTTGAATGTTGGCTCCACCGTTTACCAGCTGTTCCATATTAGGTAACTTTCCTAACCTCTTCCACAATCTATGAGTAGGTATAATAGGCTATCTACTTGATAGGGTTAATTTTTATATCGCTATTCTATGTGAGTGCTTAAAGCAGCAGCCAGCAGTAAACGAGTCAAGCCCTCATCTAAATAAGGGGATAAAATGCACAGAGGGAAATGGGTGACAACAAACTGTGGAAAGGGCAAACTGGAAGATAGTCTTGAATACCCAGGACTAGGGGAGCCCGAGCTATCAGTCTTACGTTCTGTCTTGGAGGACCACAGGATGCAGCAGCCATCATCCTCACAGATGTTCCCTCTAGCATCTTTAAGGAAGACATGCAAATAATTAGCTACATGCTAATATCCTAGGGACCTCTAGTCTTCAGAGATAGCTATACTCTCTTCAGTTCTGTGTGGTCACCAGTCTGGGAGCACCCCTTAAGTTTCCTATTCATTGATGTTCATGTCTTCTGTAATCCCCTTATGTTGAATCAGGACAGAATCTGTAAATGTGGTAAGAGATGACACTCCCATGGCTAGGTTACATTATATGCCAAAGGCAAAGGTATTTTGCCAATATAATTAAGGACCCAAAGCAGCTGACTTTGAGTTAATCGAAATAGAGATTATCCTAAGTACGCCTGGTCTGATTATGTAAGCTCTTAAAAGAGAGTCTCCTGATGGCCTTGAAAAAGCAATCGTATTGTAAACTGTCTATGGAGTAGGCCACATTGCAAGGGCCCCAGAATAAGTATCCCTGAAAGTGGTCCCTAGTCACCAACTAGCAAATAAACAGGGACTTTAGTCTTATAGTCACAAGGAACTGAATTATGCCAATGATTGGAGAACCTGGAAGAAAACTCCAGTGCTTATGTGGGATCATAGTCCTGGCTGACAACTTGGCTTCAGCCTCATGTGACCCTGAGCAGAGGACCCAGACTCCTGCCCCATGAGGATCCTGAAAAAATAAATTTGTGTTGCTTTAAGTCACTAAATTTATGCTGATTTGTTACAAAGCCATGAAGAAGTAATACATGCTACAGTGTCAATGGCAATGCCAGTAGGGTGACATGGGGACCAGATGCAGTTGCCCTTTTGCAGAGCCTATGGACCTAGCATGTTCCAGTTCAGGGAACCTCAGCCTAGGAGGCATGAAAGATGGCTGCTGAGGGGATTCATACCCAAGGCATAGTGTGGAATGTGTCTCCAAGGGAGGGCTAGACACCCAGTGACGTGTATGTACCATAGGCTAGGGCTAACAAGTACTTTTCAGAATATGAGAACAAAAGGAGGGGAATTCAAGAATAGAGCAGGATCTTGACATGTTACAAAACCGATTATGCCCTTAATTGGTTGGACACTGGGAAGGAAGGGCAGGAATCACTACAGAAGAAAACTGCCCTTATTCTTGGCTGGCATGAGCTCCAGAATAAGACATATCTGGGCTCAAATTCCTCATCTTGTCTTTTCTTCTATGCTCCTGAACAAGTTACCTGAACCACAGGTTCATCATCTCTTAAATATGCTTCAGGTCACCAGGCTGCTGTGCGAATTAGATTCTATCCTAGTGCTGAGCGAGGGGTACCACAGACACCTAACAAGTGGTAAAAGTAAAGATTTTAAATGATAGTAAAGTATTACAATATGTCTTACTTTTTATTATTACTTAACAATTTACAAAAAAAATGTGGTTTGAAGCAACAAAATTCATCATCCCATAGTTTCTGTAGGGTAGGAGCTGAGACATGGGTTAGCTAGACCCTCCAACTTTAATGGTGTACATAAATCAGACCCATCTGGGGAGAGAGGCCCTGGCCCAGGTGATAGCTGTACTTCCCTTAGCAATTGTGTGGCCACCAGTGTAGGAATGATGGGGAAGAGGGGGTGGGAGGAGGCCTGATTGGCACTGGTTAGAAGCAGCTGTCAGAATAAAAGGATCAGGGATAGGGAAAAGAGTCTGAGTCAGCACTAGACCCTTCTCCCACCTTCTGGCTCTGTATTTGCGCTACTTAATGGAGCTCTCTAATAGAAAGACACTGACTCATATTATTTCTGAACATCATTAAGTTTGTGGCTATTTGTAATTCTGATGAGTTGAAATAGCCTCTTCCAGAGGCGGTATCACTACCCAAGTTAACACGCAGGGGGGTCTGTGTACCTCCAAAGGACTTGCATCCCTTCACCTAAATGTTCTTCTAGGCCCTGGGGAATGGGGTGCCCTCAGGGAGATGTGTCTACCTGGTTCCAAGCACCAATGTCTCTCTAACTGTCACCACAGTTCTGAGTGCCAAGGACGACTCAAATCCTTACTGGCCAGTCAGTTCATCACTTCATCTCCCACCACCCTGCAGGACACGCTTCCCAAACCCAAGAGCATCAACTTGGCAACACTGTACCATCTCTCTGAATCTGGAATCTCATCAATCCTGAGAAGACTTGAAGCCAGAAGTCCTGATGATCCCTCTCTCTTGGGAAAGTTCATAAATCAGATTAGTGATAGGATTTGAGAGTAAACCCAGGACTTCTGAATCCCTATTCAACCTACTGTCCACTCCATCCCATTTTCTACTATGAAGCAGTGGTCTCTACCATCTATTTTCCTCCTCACCCTGGATATGTCTCCAAGTTCAATAAACTGGTTTTCAAACCACCAGAGATTCAGGATGGGAGCTGATTAGAGAAATTTGTTTATCTACCACCCGCCCTCCACGAGCAGGCAGCCTGTGCCATCAAATAGGACCCTGTCCTTAAGAGGGTTCACATTAGTGTTGCTGCTCTGCTGCCACCCTCTTGAAACTCTTACTAATTTTTGAATAATGGGCCACACATTTTCATTTTGGATTGAGCCATGCAGATTATGTCACCAGGAATGTGTACAAGAAAGATACAGTGGCATTTCACAGATATTTGCAAATTGAAGAGAGAATCAAAATCCCTTTCCTTGCCAGTCAATCAAACCCTGGATATTTATTATTATTTTGCATCTCAACATTACCCTTAATAAAACTAGGTTGGTTCTCTTAGCCTACAGACCATGAAATTAGCAAAAAAAAAGAAGAAGATATTTGTAGGAGCAACATGTAAAATATCACAGCTGGTCTGCAACCCCAGGAAGACAACTTAAAAGTCCTCTCTTCTGCCTACCCACCTCTATCAAGAGCACTTCGTCACTCTCTGCCCGCACCCCCTTCTCAACTGGAGCTGTGTCATGGACGACATTCCCTCGAAATCTTCTCCAATATATTTTGGCATGCTGGTCCCTTCCCTTGTCTCCTACTGCTCATCTGTGTTTGTTAAATATTATTTGGCACATAGTAAGCTCTTCAAAACAAGAGACTTGGATCGCAAATGCGGGTGGTGGGCTTGGGAGCTGTGCAGGAATGAGGCTGTGCTGGCCTGTCCTGATGCCTCTCCTGATCCCTCCTCTGCCCACCTTAACACCATGACACACACAGGGGCACAAGTGTGTTGAGAAGGAAAAGGAATGGAGCCCCAAAGGCTTCCAAAATAAAGCCTAGTAACTTACCTCCACTTACAAGTGTGGATTCTAAAGAAGGTTGGATCTGAGGCTGTTAAATTCTTTTTTGTTTTCTAAGCTTTGTCTCCTTACCTGGCACTTCCCCAACAAATTGTCATGGGCCAAGATCTGGTGTCACCATGATATCTAAAGTCCCCAATGTGAAAAACTGAAATAATTTTTGATGGGCATAGGTCTCCAGCCTAGGGCTCTACTGTCCTCAGGTTGTGTAATGTGCATAAATTCTGATACCACAGCATTTTTTCAGGACCTGCATGGAAGAAGGAGTAGGCATTGTTGACTGAGAACTTCCAAGGAACAGGGAAACGTCTCCTTTCTATGGAAGACACATGCACTCTCTCACCCGCACTCTCTCATCCTCACAGTATTGTTGCCCGCTTTGACAATGGCCTTCACACGCACAAGTTGCACTTCCTGTTTCTCAAGACACTTGCTAATTCAGCAGCTTTTTTTTTTTTTAAAGAAAGAGGGGGAGAGAGAATCAAATTTATTTTGTTTTTCATATGGCTTTCGTTGTGCCAAAATTTCATTATATATGCGGTGCTGGGTTTGAACTCACGAACTTGCACATGCCGGGCAAGTGCCGTAACCACTGAGCCACTGCTCCAGCCCCTAATCCAGCATCTTATATGATCTTAAGAAAGAAGCAAGACAGCCATTACCCCCATTTTACAGAAGAATTAGCTGAGTCTAAATGGTGCTCACGCAACGCAGGCAACAAACTCAGCCTCACATGTGTGGCAGCACATTTGAAGCCATAATCCTAGATGCTGCTTAATAATTGAGCTCTTTTGAGCTGAAGGTGGAGCTCAGTGGCAGAGCACCTGCTTAGCATGCACAAGACCCTGGGTTTGATCCCTAGCACCTGAGGGGAATAAAAGGAAAGAAAAAGAAAATGTTGAGTTCTCATAGCAAAGTACGCTCAGAAGTCTTTTGTCCGTAGAATAAGGAAACCTCGACACTCATTTCCTATTTTCCCCTAATATTAGACCCAGGCCCGTCTCCAATTATGCCATCCAGGCACTGTTGTAAAAACAAGGATGGCTGGATAAGACAATTCCCAGAAGGGAGAGGAGATTCCAAGCCTGCAGGAAAGGAACCTGGATGTGGAGGTGGGGCACTAAGGAGCAGAGAGAGGGACCGACTGAAAAGAAAAGGGGAAAATTATCCCAATTCTAGCACTGCTGGAAAATGGGAAAGTTATTGCTGCACAAAGACCCTCTCGAACCGCCTGCCTTCCAAAATTTCTACGGCACTCTCTGCAGTTACTTGTGTATGGCAGAAGCAGCATCTTTGTATTATATGAACAGTCTGCTTCATAATCAAATACCATCTGTCGCTACATCTGAACTTGTTTTCAACATCTGTGCGTTCTGGTCTTAACAAAGCTTTAAAAACTAATTCAAAAACTTTCACAGATCACTGACTAAATATGTACATTGACCATCTTTCCACATTGGTGTGCAATGTTTCTTCTATAGGTGCCTCCCTCTGCCCAGGAAGAGTGAAGACGTACACACTTGGTGGCTTTATTAAGCTTATTTCCTAATGGCCTTGGGTAGCCAAGTGCAAGAGAGGGACACTTGCTTATGCACCGAGAGGACCCATCATATTCTTTCTTGGTGCCAATACGGTCCCTTTCTGCCAATGAGAAACCTGTAAGTTGATCAGCTACCATACCCCAATTACTCAAAATGACACTACAGATAAAACGGCAACCAAGGGGAGAATCAACTGTATGGCTCATATGCAGCTAAAGTGTGTTTGAACAAATGGTGAAGTAAAACCATGAGAGCTCTCGGGAGGATAAGGACGCTGTTACTTTGCACATGCTTCAGAAATGTGAAGTACATCTTTACAGAACTTTTGGCCAACCCCCTGGCAGATGTTGACCAGTTTTGCTTATGTATACATCAGTTGCAGAACACTAAAACAGAGATTGGAAATTTTAATTTAGTCAAGGCAGTTGGGCTAAAATGATGGCTTTTGTTGAAACCATTAAATAGAGCTGCCTAATGAAGTACAGTACAGGGTTGGCAAACAGAGCCCTGATGGGAGGCTGCTGCTTCCAAGCAGGAGAGAGGGAAGGCAGCGGCCGAGCAGGGCTCAGAAAGCAGGCAGCATGGCGTCCTTGGACGGAGCCAGAGGGCTTGGGGTTGGGGGGCAGAAAGGATGGAAGGGCTGGGAAATGTGAGCAGAGGGCATTTATGCACAGTACCAACACTGGCGGAAACTCACTGCGGGGTTGTGCATGGGTGTGCGTAGGTGTGCGTAGGTGGTGGTGCTGGTGAGGGTTTTATTTTGGAACATTCCTCTTTTAACTTTCAGCTGCACATTGGCAAGGAGCCGCTGGCCAGGAGGGACGTGTGGGGTAGTGAGTAGGTGCATGGTCTCTGGAAGGTGAGGGTGAGGGCCAATTGGAAGCCTGGGGGTCTCATGGGAGAGGAGGAGGCGGCCAGGTTAATAGGTGTGGTGATAAATGCCCTTCCTTCGATACATTTGGCCTTCGTTGGTGGCTGGAAGACAAGTAGCCACTAGGTGTGCTCTGCTGTTCTTTCTTCTGCACTCAGGGTCAGCTGGGGCAAAGCCAAGATAACCTCAGGATCAATGGGAACCCACTTTGATGTGATGGGGCTGACTGATACCTATTTAGAGGACTGGACATTGACTTCTTACACAGTGTCAGATATATTAAAGGAGACTAGACTGTGCATATTTTTCTGTTGTCTTTATGTTTTAGTGGAAATTTTATCATGTGACTACCTAATAATTTAGTAGTAGTATATGTATAACAAAAACAGAAATACTAAAATGACTATTATTGTTAGGGCATACCCTTTACATACTGAATAGAAATAAGTGAAACTGTATTCAGCAAAGTACCAAGCATTACAGGTAACAGGAAGATCCAGCCCTTGTTCTTCCGGCAAAGGAGAGGATGAAATAGCAGTTGATTTTCATTAAACAACTGTTTATTTTGAAAGCCACCAAAGGAATTAGTTAATACTTGCTAGAAAATATTGTTTGGTATTAAGTTGATGTTGGTGTATTTTTAAAGCTGGCTTATATGTATAGACATGACCTTAAGTATCAAAGAGACAAAGAAAAACACATTCCCATGCAAAAACATGTTATTGTTTAGTAATGGGGACATGGGTGCATCATGGTGGTGTTTGTTTTCTGCCAGTGAGATGCTCAGACTCCTAATTCTTCAAGTTAATCTGGCAAAAGCTTAAGATTAAACCCCGAAAGTTGTATGTTCTAGGAAAGAGTCCCAACATCATTGGGGGGAGCACCCTATTGTGACCCCTGGCATCCTATGGCAATCATTCTGTACACAGATGATGTGCAGTGGACACAGGGAGTCACTGGCTCCTTGAAATCACTCTGTAAACGCATAATGTCCTTGACCCCAAAGCTAGTGACCACTGTTCCAAGACGGTAAAAAATTGTTACACTCACTTTTAACTCCGATTAGCAGTTAAATGCTAATGCTCTCCTGGGAAAATGACCAGGAGAGTTCCGGGTGGTAAGGAAATCAGTCTGGAATAAAATAATTGCTAAAAGATTTATTTATTTATTTATTTATTGTTATTTCCAGGGATTGAACCCAGAAGCACTTAATCATTGAACCACATCCCCAGCCCTATTTTATTTTTTATTTTGAGACAGAATCTCACTAAATTGCTAAGGTCCTCACTAAGTTGCTGAGGCTGACTTTGAACTTGTGATCTTCCTGCTACAGCTTTCTGAGTCGCTGAGATTACAGGTATGTGTTACCATGCCCAGCTAAAATATTTATATCCTAGTTCTCAAAAATGGATTCCCTCCCCCTCCCCATGTGATTGAGATTTGTCAGTAATCTTTATACACTGGTCCTGTTAAATACCCAGGTTTGTCTCAAAATGAAGCTTTCAGGAGGTTAGGGGTTAAAAAACATGAGTAGAATCAAAGTTAGGTGTTGTATAATTGTTGTATCTCATAAAGAGAAAGCATCAGATGTAATTTTGAAAGCCAAATTATTTAGAGGAGGGTGAGAAGAAAAATCCGAACACAGTTGACATTGATGATCACCCTGATGTATAATTTTTAGTTCCTTTTTTCCCCCAGGGATATATGGTCAGTAAATGTCACTGCTCTTAAATGTTGGTCAATATTTCTGTAACAAGTCTCCATCCTTTCTGCTGTGGAGGCTGCTATCACTTGGCAGTTTGTAAGCTCATTGGGCTGAAGTATGGTATACACACTGTCCATCCAGCTGCAATTTGCTGTTGCAATTGCCAAAAATGAAATCAAAGAAGATTTTAGTTGACAGGGATACTGGCGAAAAAGGAATATTTGTGTTTCTCTTATCTTGCTGCCACTTTTACTCCTTTCATTTATGTTTGTCTCAGATTCAATTCATGGTAGAAAAACTGAAGTTTAAATGCACACCAAAAAGTCTAAATGAATTTCTTTTTAGGATAGATCTTTGTTGTGATGCATATTGACTTAAATATGGTTTTTACAAATATAATTTTTACTGAGAGAAGCTGAGGGCAGAACATATTCCTTCTTCACAGATATATCTTTGACTTTCCCCTGAATACTGAAGAATAATCCTCATTCTTGGGCTGTTTCCCCCCATGTTTCTTAGGGTTTTCTGAGTGTCCTGAATTTTAGTCTGCATTGGTTGATTGTTAGGTCACCTCTATGGAAACTGTTCTGTGCAACACCTCAGACAACATTACCCACATGGCCACCTCAGTGGTCCATTCTCAGCCATAGAAATTGACTGAATATTGAAGTTATTTTGAAAATTGGCTGAACAGATTGTTCAACTGAATTAAGCACTGATTGATTGATTGATTCCTATGACTTTGACAACTTGAAGACACACTACTTCAGTCATGTTTAGTAAATATATGCTGAATGAAATATGAAGGAACGGATCTTTAGAACCATAATTAGCTTGCTAAAGTCTTGGATTAGAAGAAGGAAATTTTGTCATTGACTTCAATGAAGGAGGCCATGTCATAGGAATGGAGTTGGTACTCAAAAGATAAGACTCAAGCTTTATCACAAGATCAGTATTATTCAAACTAAGGTTGAAAACCTCCATGAAATCAGACAGCAGATGACTCCTAAGGGAACCTGGCATATAGGCAGCATACAGTAGTTACTGATAGGCTGAACAAAGAGCCCCAAGAAATGGACTGTAAAGTAAGTAGAGCTCACTGACACTAGCTCCTCCCAAGAAGAGGGTATTGTTTTCCTGGCTTCATGGGCTGCCTCTGGCCCAGTATTTAAATACTTATATGAAAGGACCAGGATCCTGCTTGAATCCCTAGAAACTCTTGGTAATTTGGCCTCAAAAGGATTCCTCCAACAGTGATTTATCCAATCCACCATTGTTTCACCATTTTCTACCTTCTTCATTTTATTCTTCCAAAAGTGTGGGCATTAAGGGAATAGAAGAATGAAGGAAGAAATAAGGAAAGGGAAGAAAGAAATGATGGAGAGAGGTAAAAGAAAAAATCAGCAATTCCTGTACATATTCAGGGACTTCCGTATTTTCTGATTTCAAAGATGGCTCCTCCCATCACCTTGTGCTCTGGTGTGCTGAGCTGAAACATTCGAGGACTAGCAGAAAGAGAACAACCTTGGCCTTGCTGACAAGACAACTGCAGCATCTGGGGTGCTCCTCGGAGACCTGTGGCCAGGCTAACCTGGCCTTACTTTGCTGAGCTTGCAAAACCTAGAGGATGAAGTCACATTTGTCCATGACTATAAATAGAATCAGTGACAACTAAAACCAAGAGAGAGCTTTACCTCTGATTCACAGGCTAACATCTCTGAACAAAGGAATGGGGCCCGCATCGTTATCTACAAATCTCAAAAAGATTTCAATACAGAATGGAAGCTAATTCTTGTCCCCTCTCTCTTTTACTTCCCTTGAATTCCTTTGATTTTGGAAAGATATCTTTTGGATTCCAATATTAAGATGAGATAGGATTCTCAGGAATTCCCTCTTGCCCAGGATTCTCTAAGAAAAACAAAATATTCAGCATTGCCTTGAAGCGAAAGAAATTATGGCACACCTCTGAGTTGCACCATGAGTTTGTAGCAGGAATGACTTGGTGTAACACATTGTCTATTCACAGGGAGACCTAACCTGGAAATTTACATCCCCAACTGCCCTCTGGGTTGTTTTTTGTTGTTGTTTTGTTTTGTTTTGTTTACATATAACTCATTATCTTCTGAGAACCCACCTTTAAGTTAACAACTCAGTAGAACTGAATGAGAATTAAGAGCCTGTTTTAGTCAGCTTTTTCATTGCTGTGACTAAAAGACCTGACATGAAAAATTGAAGTTTTATTTTGGGGCTCCCAGTCTCTGTCCATAGAAGGCTGGCTCCATGCCTTGGGGCTGGAGTGAGGCTGAAAATCACGGAGGAAGAGTGTGGCAGAGGGAAGTGGCATTGCCAGGAAGCAAAGAGAGACACCACTCCAGATACAAAATATATACCCAGAGGCACACCTCCAATGGCACAGCCACCTCCAGCCACACCCTACCAGCCTACAGTTACCAGTTAATCCCTCTCGGGGGCTAACTCACTGATTGGGTTCAGGCTCTCATAGCCCAATCATTGTACCTCTCAGCTTTTTTTTTTTTTTTGTCTTGTCTCACATGAGCTTTTGGGGGGACAACTCACATCCAAACCATAACAGAGCCTCCCCCACTTCCAACACAGTCCATAAGAAGGAGGATCCAATCATTGGCAGGTGGCACCTGTTCAGGTAACTCAGGAAAGGTATTTGTCTTCCAAATCATGAGATTCATGTTGGGGGCCAATGTTCTTCCATTTCATGGGGCAGCAGGAACTGCTGCCTTCAAATCATCTTTCCATTTCTCCAGGACCTCTGAGCCTCTGAACTCTGTCCCCTAAACAGCAGTGTCAACCTGCATTGGCAAAAATACAGAAGCCCGAGTCCTGAGTTCTAACATTAATAGCAGTATCTGAGCAAAGTCTGTTCAGTCAGAAAATGCAAGTCCAACTCTCAAGCTGCCATCTGGACTAGGGAAACATATCATTGCTCAGAATCTACATAGCATCAGTGTTGTTCTTCTCACAAATTTAGCACACTGCCCCTCCCCCTTTCCCTCGCGCCACCTCCCCCTTCGCCCTCTCCTCAGCTCTTGTCATTTGAGAAGCCCTGTCTTCACTTTTCTTCGTCTTGAATTTTTCATATCATTCACAGGACAGATCACATATTTGTTGTGATTTATTCAATACCCATCCCTCATCTGACTTGGGAAAAGGCTCTCACCTTTCCCTCCTGCTCTGGCAGAATCTGCCAAGCCTGCAGTTTCTGCTTTTTGTCGTAATCCATGTGCTTAAGCAGACAGGGGAGACTGCCTCAAGATTTAGCAGGTCCCCAAACCTGCCTCCCACCCATTATCTGCTCACTTCGATTAATTAAGGAGGAGGCAGGGCAAGCCTGGCTAGGACCATGGGACATGACCTCTCTGACACTGGGAAACTCCTTTATTTCTTTCTATTTACTCCTTAAGAATGAAGATATTTGGATTTGCCACAATACGTATGAATGTGTTTTAAGTTTGCCCTAACATGCTGGGGACATTTAAGTAGTAGAAAA
Organism: Aplodontia rufa; assembly: GCA_004027875.1. Classification (NCBI taxonomy): domain Eukaryota; kingdom Metazoa; phylum Chordata; class Mammalia; order Rodentia; family Aplodontiidae; genus Aplodontia; species Aplodontia rufa. Next base: position 25,411 of record PVKS010008229.1, read on the forward strand.
CGGAACCTCTCTGCCATCATAGTTAATTACGATGGGCCGATACCTACTGGCTCCATCTTCTAAATGGCAAAGTGTTCATATTTAGAGATGGACAGACAGATGGAGACAGAAAGGTGCAAAAAGAAAAATAAAAACTCAAACTACTGACGTAGGTCACTTGAATATTAAGATGCATTTCTGTAAGAAATCAAGAAACGAAAAGGAGGGATAAAACCAGCATCTGGATGTCAGCAAATATTTGTGAACATCATGTGAAGAGTCCCTTGGGGAAACCGAAAAGAATAATCCTCAATCCATTCCTTATAAAATCCCCAGGTGATGCCCAGTATAAGCTAGTCTAGCAAATAAAGGACAGAAACAAGACTTTTTAAAAAAATAAGTATTACTCTGTTCATTTAATAGGTATTACCTTGATCATTATTATATAGGCATAGGTTAAAACTCTATTACTAAACAGTAAAATGCTTAAAGGTAAAATCTATGCATCACCATAACCACAATGATAGGAATGAACAGGAAGTGGATTCCCAATGTTTCCTACAGTGAATGGTCACTTGGAATGGATGATCTCATTAGACAGGTCAGGGAACTCTCTCTTTCTATCTCCGTCTGTGAAGGAGAAGCAATAGGGAGAATACTCAGGAACCTCATCCATTATTGTTCTTGTTCCTGTTCTTTCAGGGCATCCATACATCTTGTCTGCAGATGACTGACATGCCATGGATGTACGCATATATACATATTTTTTGTCCAGGGCTGCATCGTGATGCACAAACTCCAGGCTCCCATGTACTCCTAACACTTTTGTTTGCAGTTTGTCGTACGCCTTTGACCTGGCTGCGTTGGCAGTCCTCCTGTTACTCTTCTTCAGTTTGACTCCTCTGCTGCAGGTGTTCCTCAGCCATGCTTCTTGCTGCTGACTCATTAGAAGCAGAACTTCAATATTCTGAGGTTTCCTTCTGTCCTTACTATTAGTCGCCCCTTTTCATTTCCCCAGAAACCCTGCTGATACATGAAATACATAAAAATCAACCCCACTTCTTACTACATTTTCTTAGCCGAGTCACCTAACCTCCATGCCTTCATTTTTCCCTTCTCTGAAATGGGAAAATACTAACCCTTCTCCTACAGGATTTTGTAATTCTTGAATAAGATAAATTATACGCATATACAGCAAAACTGTAGCTTGTTTTACAAATTCAAGGTGTGACAAATATCTAAGCTGCCCAAGGATTTTTTTCTGTGACATTGAGAGCATCCTTTGACATTTGCAGCTCTTTGTTTTGCCCACCTATCAAGGCAGAAATTTGCTTTGAGATCTTCAGCAAAAGATATTGTGGCACTACAAATTACCATGATCTAATTAGGCCTCCCTCCATAAATCTGTCATTTGAAAGCCATTCAGGCCTGCTCAGCCCAGCTCTTGATTTAAACTGCTCCAGGAGTCTCGCCGAAGATATGTCCAGGACAGAATCCAACACAATATTCTGGTCTCCTCCCACTGCTCCCTTGAGGATGGGCTGTTCACCAATTTTGGCCACAATATCAGTTATGCAGAAGAGAGATTCATTATAGTTTGGGCATAGATCTTAACCAGTGCCCATGCAACCTCGTGACAACATTATTTAGCATTCAGATTGGTTGTGAGCTCTCTTTGGGGAAAGAATATTGCTGAAGATTTGCATTGCTGGGCCCTTGAAGCACAGAGAGACAGTTAGGAAAGGTGCATATTCCCTCTATTGCATTCGCAGGTATATAGCATGCCCTAACTATAATGAATATTTGCAGTGATGTATAACATGGGATGCTGATTGTAAGAAAAAAAACGCTGGTGCTGGCCAAATCAAATAATAGCCCTTCCTGATTGTTGTTCTGGTTGAAGAAGATAAAATGAGGTTTGGAAAATCCAAAGCAGTGGGTAATCCAAAAATCATTTATACCGGGCTTTAGAATATGTGTTTGTACTTCCCCTCAATGACTTGTGTCTCTGAGATTCTGGATGTTCATATCTCACAATGACAATTCAGCAGCATCAATGTGTCTTCCCCCAGAAAAATTTGGGAAGGGGAAACACTTCCCCATCTTTCTTTTTCTCATCTCCTTCCTCACTTCTGATATTTCTGCTTTCGCAGCCACCATCCCAAAACACACACACACACACACACACACCCACACCTCTACCTTAATATCTTTTTGCACTTCATTCCAAGCTGTTTGGGTTTCAAAGAAATGCTCTGTGTGCACAGCAAACAGAAAGAGGTGGAATATCAACAAAGCATTATTAAATAGCTAATGGACATGTATTCTCTGGAGGAGCTGATTCTGGGCTGGGAAAACTCAATTCGACACATACAAACTCACGGAGATGTGCTTCCCATGACTTTCACAAGACAGAGCTGGGAAGGATGTGGAGTAGTCAGGTAGCAAATGAAAATGGCATCTGATTGGCCACTAGGACAAGAAAGGGATTGTGGTGTGAAACCCCAGGAGGAGTTCCGGCAAATTTTATCAGAGATTGAGAGAGAAATCAGCAGTTCATGTATCTAGAAAGGGGCAGGAGGAAAAGGGGGTGATGTCAGAGCCCCTGGAAGCACATCAAGGGCCTCCCTGCCGTTGGCCTCCCCTCCCATGTTGAGGTTTTGCTAGACAGCCCTTCGTTTAGCAGCTGACACCAGGAGGAAGGTTCCAGTGTGTGTCTAGTGCTGAGGGATGAGGCGATTAGGGAGGAGGAGGGCAGGGAGAAATGAACAGAGGATCAGAAGAAAGAAGGGGGAGAGGAATTAACCACGAAAGGGCCACTTCAGCCTCCCCTTTCACGTGGGTTCTGATGAATGGGGGAGGCAAGTGCCCACGCACATCAAGGGCAGCGCACACCGCTCTTCAAGCAGAGACTCCCAGGAAGGAACATCGGAGGAAAACTGAGCAAGGGCTTGAAGCCCTACGAAGGAAAGGGGTCAAGATTAATGTTTTCAAAATAATAATAATAATGAAAAAAGAGAGCCTCAGAAGAGAACAGTGAACGACCTGGCCCCAGAGGTCAAACAGCACATTCAAGTGTTTTATTGTTGCTATCAAAAAGATGCTGGGAAAGGAAGAGGAAGAAGGAAAAACACTTTCAAGTTTTAAGTTCCTTTTTTATTTCCTCAGGAAAAAAGAGGCGTTTGAGACATGGAGCAGAGGATTATTTTCTTCTATTTTGGGAGACGATGTTGGTGTCATTGGACTCCTACCAGCCCGGGACTGAAGAGGCAAGCTGCTGAGTGTATGCCTGTTTTTCTGAGGCTGAGTGGGGACCATCTGAGCTCAGGAGTCAGGCACAACTGGACAGGGATGTGTGCCTGCCCACTTACATCCCTGAGCCAAGGGACCAAGACACAGGTGGAGCTGTCACTTTGGGGCTGTGCCCTTCAGCGCTCTCCACTCTCAAGAGGAAAAGAAAAGAAAAAGAAAAAAAAAACCCTTCCCTAAGAACACTCTGGACTCAGTGCCAACCTGAGACAGCTGCGGATGTTGAACAACAACATCAAGGCCCTACTGTCCCTTCCTGCCCCTCCTCCTCCACCACCACCACAGAAAGAACTGTGAAAAGACCAAGAGCTGTGGGGCGGCCAACAAGAACTAAAGAACTTGCAGCTGGTTAAACCACCTGTGCCTTGTCAAATTCCAGCCAAAACAATCCCTTCCCCAGAGTCTCTGGTTAAGGAGAGGGAGAGAAAATCTGATAATGAGAATCAAGGGATGGAAAGTGAGTGTGGCAGCTTCCGACCTTGCAGTGAGCAAGTTGGGGAAAGAGAACATTGGGAAATTGTGCCAACAGAGGTCAAAAACCCAGCACTGTGTTCATGAGAGAAAGAGAACAACTGTGTGCAATCAAGACAGGCAGTCCAAGCTCAGAATTCAGCTTTGCTGATGGGCGATGCTTCGCTGCTCCACGACTGATGCCTGGAGCATTATGGCGAATGGTATAAGGAGGATGGCATGAGTTCAAATGTCAGGTATACATGAGAACATCCAGAAAGGGACTCCTCACACTTTTCAATTGCAAAGCCCAAAGCTGTTCAGTGGCTAAGCATACCCTGATTGTATTGTTTATCTGTAATGCATGCTCTTCCCAGGATGCATTTGTTCAGAAGGCTGAGGTCCTGTGGCCAGGCTTCATAAAAGGTGCAAACAACCACGATCAAGAAGGCATCAGAGAGGGGTTGGAGTAGTGGCTTGGCGGTTACTGCGCTTGCCTGGCATGTGCAATACATGGGTTCAAACCCCAGCACCCACGTACACAACTAAGTGTCAGAGCAAAGAAAGCCATGTGAAAAACTCAATAAAAATTGATTCTCTGTCTGATTCTCTCTCTCATTGTCCTTCTCTCTTAAAAAAAAAAAAAAAGAGGCATCAGAGGGATGGGAGAAACAGCACATCTTGAATGAGATGCATTTCTCAGATTCAGTCTCTAATGCGATGTCCTCCTCTTTCAACCTTGTTACTTTCCTTTTTCTCCTCAGCTTCCCTGGGTTTCGCTATTATTCCTCTAGCTACAGGATTTAAAAGTAGTCACCCATTAGTCTGAAGCACTAATAAACATTCATTCTAAAATTAGAATGTTCTCTTTGTCCTTTGAAGCGTAGCTGGATATCTACTGTTATCATTGGCCAGGTACTGTTGGCATGAACCAAAGTTGAACTGATGGCTACATCATAGTTGATAGTCATTCAAGATTATTAAGTCATCCCCTGTATTAAAACTTCATTTCAAAAATATTTATTTATTTAAATGATGAGCGTCATCCCCTGCCTGGCTTTCTTTACAGCATCCAAGAGAATGTTGTGATATGAATGTGGTGAGAATAAATAACCTCATGGTCAGCATCCACTGTAAACACCTAAAGTAACATCCTGTCATTTACTGTGGGGATGAGTGGTGCAATTGGTGATGATGGACAAAGAGGATTGTTTTTGTAGAGTCTTCAGTTTTAATTACAAAAGTATTCTTCATTATCACAAATTTCAACAGTGCATACTTAGTAAAAGCATCTCTCTTCAATGACACTTTTGTGGTATTCTGCTCAAAATGGGTAACTTCAATTAATTACCAGGAAATAGCAAGCAAATACCAAGTGAGGAATGTCCTATAAAATGACCTGAACTCATCAAAAAATGTCAAGATTAAGGAAGACACTGAAAGGCTAAGGAATGGTTCCAGATTGAATGAAAGTAAAGAGCTATGCCAACTAAACAAAATGCATGATCCTGGATCAGATCCTGGACTAAGAAAATGAAAACAGTAACAAAGGAATTCCTGGGAAATTTGATGAAATTTGAATATAGATTCTGTAATAATACAGAATTAATGTTTAATTTTCTGAGTTTAATATTTTACTGTGACTTTGTTCCTAGAAAATAAGTAACTGGGTTATTAAGAGGTAAAGAGTTGGGCTGGAGCAGTGGCTCAGGGGTTACAGTACATGCATGAGGACCCAGGTTCAGGTTCAAATCCCAGCATCACATACACAACTAAGTGTCAGAGCCATGAAAACCATACAAAAAACTAAACAAAATTGATTCTCTCTCTGTGTGATTTACTGTCCCTCTCTCTTAAAAAAAAAAAAAGAATTAAAGGAGTATACGAACTTACTCTCATATGGTTCAGAAAGAAGAAATTAATGTGTGCATGTATGAACGTTTATATATATAGAGAGAGAATGACATAACAAATTGAACTAAATGGAAACAATTAGTTAAACTGGGTAATTTAGTGTATAGGATGTCCTTGTACTATTCTCACAGTTTTTCTGTATGTTTTAAATAATATTTTAAAAATGAAACCTCCTCTATTCTCTGTCTAGGAGAACTATTTACTTATTTGCAGTTCAATGTAAATTTTCTATGGTAGGTAGCTCCAGAAATGGATCCAAATATCTCCACTCTTCAGGTATCCATGTCCCTTGAGTGTGGGATGAAGCTAGGAACTTGTTTTCAACAAGTAGAATACTGCAAAAATGACTTTCTAGATTATGCTATAGAGTGCCATCTTGCTTGTACTCTTTCTGTGGTTCTTCCCACTTTTTCATTCTGAAGGAAGCTGGCTGCCATCTTGAGAGATGCCTTACGGAAAAGCCAAATTTGCTCATCAGCTTTCCATCAGTGTAACATTTATTTTGGTTTTCAGTTTTGGAGGTGCCAGTCCATGACCAACTGTCCCCACTGCTTTGGACCTCTGGCAAGACATTACATCATGGTAACAGTACATATCAAAATGACTCAACTCAAGACACAAAAGAGGACCTACTATCCCTTTCAATGTCATAGTCCCAACTATTGGACAGTCTCCCACTAGGCCCCACCTCATAAAGATTCCAACACCTCCCAGTAACACCAAGCTTGAGATCAAGTCTTTAACACATGGGCCTTTGAAGGGCATTCCATATCTAGACTGTGGCACCAAGGAACTAAGAAGCAGCCTCCAATGAGCAGCCATTGAGGAACCAAGGCCTTCAGCGCAGCACCAGACATGAAACTAAATCCTAACTCCCATCAACAGCCACAAAGTGGACTTGGATGCTGATCCTTCCATGGTGGACCCCTAAGATGATCATGACCCTTGCCAACATCTTGATTATACCTTTATGAGAGACCCTGAGCCAGAGGACCCAGATTAGTGGCACCAGGAATCCTGATCCACAGATCAAGTGAGATAAATATTTGGGCAGTTTTGTTTTACCATGGTATTGAGAATTGAACCCAGAGTCTCATGCGTGTTAGATAAGAGCTCTATCACTGAGCTACACTCCCAGTCACACTATTTCTTGTTTTAAAGACACTATGTTTTAGGAAAATCTATTATAAATTAATAGATAAGTAATACATTTTCCAGCTTTTCTTTACTTCTCTTCTATTTCCCTTTCTTTTCTTGGGGAGGAGAGATGAACAGGGTCATGGATAGCCTTCTATGTCAAATATGTAATTCTTCTATGTTAATAAATATAATATAAAATTTTTCAGATTGTGCATTAGAGAAGAAAACCTGGCAGAGAAGAGTAACAAGAGTTAGAATTTAGCCTCTGCTCCATTCACCAAATTGTGCTTCCTGGTGTGTGCTTTGTTCACCTAGAGGAAAGAGAATCTTTTTCTGATATACACAGAGGTGGCCTCTGGGCTAGTGATAGCCCTGTTAATAATTATGTAATAATATTCTGTGGAATGAATGTACTATAATTTATTTACCCAATCTCATCTTGCTGACCGTTGCTTCCGTTGTTACTATTGCAAATGGCCCTATAATTAGCAACCTCCTTGTATACAGATTTTTGTACTCCTGTACAAACCTTTCTGGAAGAAAGATTCCAACACAAGATAGACCATAACCTATGTCCATCTTTAATTTTACAGATCCTGACAAATTTACCTTACTAAAAAGCTTTACCTGTTTATACTCCTAGCATGAATAAAGAAGTTGCATATTTCCTTATCCCCTCACCAATGCTGGATAAGCTCAATCTTTTAAATATTTGCCAATCTGATAAGTAAAAAATTTTATCTCACGGTGTTATAGATCAATTGTAGCAAACCAAACATTTTTAACTTTCTCTTCTCTGAGTCAAGACAATTTCATGTTATACTGAGTCAGCCTTTCTCCTGAATTATACAGGCAGTGTTGAATAAATCCACCAGAGATCAGAGAATCAGTCTTGACCCAACCAATGTTCATTCACTCAGTCCTATCTCTTGTGTGAAATGTGAGTAGGAAAGAGAAACACAATGCCAGACAAATGCAGTTAAGTGTAATGTTTCAGCGAAGGTTTTCCAGCATTTGACTTTCTGATCACAAGTCCCAATAAAAATCTTGTTGCCTCTTCACCAGATTTGCTTGTGTAGCATCACCACCACCCCTTTGCAAATAAGATCAATTTCATTCAATGATTTTGATGTAGGTTGTATGAGAAGAGCAAACTGGTAGTGAGAACACCAAGGTTTAGAACCTGCAGCACTGTAAGTTTTGATCTTTTACTAGGTGTATATGTTAATCCAGATCCTCTGAGAAGCACGTGCCAAGATAAGATTACAGGTGCAAGAATTTTAGTAAGGGAAAGTCCTGTGGTGGAAAATGGTGAAGGAATCAGGAAAAGCTGGAAGAGCTGCCATACAAAGATGCAAGTCCGACCCTCAGAGAAGGAGGGGAGGGTGGATTGGATAGAAGCATCCCAGATTACCATGCAGTCTAAAGAAAGTCCAGCAAGACCTTGGGAGATCCTCAAAACAAAGTCAGTTATGAGAGAAATCTAGTGTCGCCTAGGGTCCAACCCACCTTATGAGTCCTACACATTCAGTCACTAATGGAAGAAAACTTGTGAGAAAAGTGGCCTTGGTGTGAATATGCTGATGGATTTCAGAACACAACAGCTGGGGTCCTTGGTCAATTACACTCTCTAGGTTTAGAGGGCCACTGGACTCATTGTCAAAGCCACCACCATACATTATCAATGAGCTAATCTGAAGCCAGGGCCTGAACAGAATCATAAAAATAGAAAATAGAGAATCTCTGCTTTGTTTCTAGTTTGTTGCTTCCGTAATTTGCATGCAACTGTTCACCTCGCTTTCAAATAATGAAAGATGGAATTTATATCCGCTTGGAGGTTGTATAACTTTCCTAAGTCCTATCAGTAGAAAATAAATACCTGTAAAATAAAGAAATACCAGGAATTCTGTGCAGAAGAAGCAAAGAAATGAATAGGAATTGGGACATAAAGAAGAACAAAAAGGAAAGAAGAGAGAAAGGAAAGGTAAACCACTGAACAAGAACTGAAACATTGGGGCTGGAGTGGTGACTCAGCAATTACAGTGCTCGCCTGGCATGCGTGAGGACACAGGTTCAAACTCCAGCACCACATACACAACTAGGTGTCAGAGAAACGAAGCCCAGATGAAAAAATAAATAAAATTAATTCTTTTTGTCGCTAAGAAAAAACTACTGAGACATTTTCAGAGGCTGGTGACTAAAGAGAAGTTTCCACTGGAGAGCTGAGTGAACAAAAATAAGAATGTCTAGACATCAGACAAGGGTTATTTTTCTGCAAATCCTCAGCAAACAGTTATGCAAACTGCCAGTTTCCTACTTGGTTTTAACTGCAAGATTTTTTGATGTTGGGGGTATAGGTTAGACACAGATGTCTCTCTAAATGTATGTCTTAATTGTTGTTTGGGGATTTTTTCTACTTAGTCTGCAAAGATATTGAGATATGTTGAACTCTAAGGAAAAATCTTCATTTTCTAGTTGAATTTAAATTTGTTTTTGTCAAATATTATTTTAAAGGATCATAATCCAGAACTTAGAAATATCCCATACTATACCAAGAAACTCTGAACGATTCCATCTGTGTACATGTATTTGCTGGTCAAATCTTTGTCTTACATTTTAGATTACAAACTCTAAGAATATCCTTGAGATTATAAATACTTTCTATAATCTCTGAATCTCTCACAACAGGATCATTATTTGATTGTGAGCATGATATTTGAATACTATGAATCTGCATATAAATGTAATATTTTAAGAGAGAGGGACAGAGAGAGAGAGAAAGAGAGAAACATTTTTTTGGGGGGGTGCCTTTTCTTGCTCCGAGACTTTGTTGGGTATGTGATGCTAGAGATTGAACTTGCGTATTTGTGCATGCCAGGCAAGCCCCATAACAGCTCTAGCCCTGTAAATTTTTTTATATGTGCACATGCTAATGCAAATCCAACAGGCTTCATGGTAGTCTATGTCCTTCCTTGTCTCTTTGCTGCACTTGATACTGTTGATCAATCACTTGTCAAATGTCCCTTCTTTTTGGACTTCCATTGTGTCAACTTGTTAGCTCCCTTCCTAGTTCCCTACCTCCCGGCTCTCAGTAGCTTTCTGCATTTCTTAATTTCAGGTATCACACATCGATCTTTATAAAGGCTTCCATTCCATGGCTTCCATTATTACCACTAACCTAACATTCCTATTTATATACTCCAAACCTGCTTAGCTTCTGGCCCTCCAACTTAGAGAACATCTCCTCTGAAACACTCTATGATGGGTGATAATTTCATTGAGTCCAGGTGTTCTCTTGTTGTCACTTACCACTTTTCCATCCATCAGCAGCACTACATCGTCTTCCATTCCTTCAAAGGAATTTTTGGTATCTTTGAATTCTTGTTCATTCCTCTCCCCACATCTGACTGCTTTACCAAATTGTATTTCTATTTTCTTTATGAAACAATACATCAGCTGCCTGTCTGACCCCTGGTTCTTCAGCTAACTGTGGTTTCCTAGTCATTTAAAATATGAGTAAAACCTGGCTCAAATTCCCTTTCACCATTTAGGAAGAAATTCAGGTGTCTCCCAGTGTTTCCAGAGTTTTCTGGGAATTGTACATTTCAGCTTGTCATGTTGGCCCTTATTTGCTGCTTCAAATAAATTATCAACCTCCCTTATAGTTCATTTTATACATCTGTTCACGCATCTTGTACTTCATGTGGCCCTCCAAATGGAAAAATGATCTTTTTTCCTTATTTTACTGTAAATACCTCTCACTCAAAAAAATTTCTATAAAGCAGACTTGACTAAAGATTTCAAAGGGCTTGTATGATTACCCTCAGAACATACAGCAAAACCAAATATACAGCTGCTCTATTTTTAAAAGTTAAGTATTCATTTATATCAACAGGGAATGTTCACTAACCATTCCTTCTACTAGGATTCCAGCCCACATAATGTTTGAGTGTTTGCTCGCTCTCTCTCTTCTCTCTCTCTCTCTCTCTCTATCTTCTGTCTTCTAAGCCTCCTCAACCTCAATTTCCAAAGTTCCCACTCATTTCTTATGCAGATGATGTTGGAAGAATATTGAGAACTCAGAAACAGTTTAGCTATCACATCTCATAATAATAGCCTCATTCAAGAGGGCTTCATACTGTAGTCATTTTTGTAATCCCCATGGAGCCTGGGCCAGTGACTATCATCTAGCAGATTCTCAATAAATGCCTATAAATTCAATTTGAACTAGGTTAATTTCCTTTAAAATGGGAATTATTTTTCAGTCCATAATTTTTCTTTCAATTCAAATAACTAAAATTCCAAAGGTTCAGAAATATGTGCTGTATATGATACCAAATGATTTGCTGGGTTGATATTTGACATTAAAATGCTCAATTCCTTGGAAACTACTTAGAAGAAATTTTTATTTATTGATTTAATAAGTAGTCATTGCATACCATCTGTATATAAAGATCTATTCTGGGAGTTTCCTAGAATCTGAAACTAATTCACACATAGTCCTAAAAACACACCTGCAATCCATGGTGCAATAAGCCAAGCCTATAGATATAAATAGTTAAAATACAAGGCAAATGTGCAAGGCACAGAGGTTGTAGTCTCTGGGTTGGCCTAGGAATGGTCTGACTAAAACCTTCAGAGGTGCACAAGTTGTTGGATTGTAGTAGTAGTGTTGTAACTGTCCCTTCCATTCAGTGACGTTGACATCAGTGGGTTTCTATTAAGTTTGCAATTTTGCTTTATTTACTGTTTTAGTTAGCTTTTTCATCGTTATGACCAAAACGCCTGACAAGAATGATTAGGGGAGGAAAAGTTTATTTGGCTTATGGGTTCAGAGGTCTCATTCCATGGATGGTGGACCACAAAGCTCTAGGCCCAGGTGAGGCAGAACACTGTGGCAGAAAGGGATGATGGAGGAAGGCAGCTCAGGACACGACAATCAGGAATCAAAGAGAGAGCACTGCTCACGAGGGACAAAATGTAAACCCCAAAGGCATCTCCTCCAGCTAATCCTTACCTGACTATAGTTACCATTCAATTAATCCTTATCAGTGAATTAATCCATTGAGTAGGTTAAGACTCTTGTAACTCAATCATATCACCTCTGAATATTCTTGTATTGCCTAACACATGAGCTTTGGGGAGATACCTCATATCTAAACCGTAGTATTTATACATTTTGTCCTGAAAAGCTTTTTTTTAATATTTTTATTTTATAAAGAGAGAGGGACAGTGAGACAGAGAAAGAGAGAAACAACTTTACTTAGTTTTTCACATGGCTTTAGTTGCTCCAACACTTAGTTGTGTACGTGGTGCTGGGGTTTGAACCTGGGTCCTCGTGCTTGCCAGGCAAGCACCGAAACCACTGAGCCACCGCTCCAGTCCCTGAAAAGCTTTTTTAAAACAAATAGAATTTTGACTTAGATTTCACATTTCCATGGATTTAATAAATATTATCTTTTTTTTCCCAGTCAACATTCTTCTTCTATCTGCTGAAGATATCAAAGCTACTTATGAAATTCATTTGGCTGCATCATGGTACCCTACAGGTCTCTAATTTCATGAGTTCAGCTAATCAGACCCGACTACCCCCAAGTGAGAAGGGGCAAGTTGTTTGACCCCTATCCAAAACCAAAGTCCCTTCTGTTATGCTCTTGCCAAATGACTTTGCACCCGGAATTGGCTGTCTCCAGTTAAAAGACCTCACAATCTCTTCGGGCTGCTCATTCTAACCACACATCTCCCTGAGAAATGACTTTTCTTTACAGCACGTGAAAATCTGTTTCTCAACATCTTCATTCTTTGGTATCAGTTCTACCCCATGGGGTCATCCCAAAGCAAATCTAATCACTCTCAAACTACAGTATCTCCCACTGACTCTTTTCCTTCTCCAAACTAAAATTCCACTGTGCCTCAAACAACACTTCATTGGACTTGATCTGGAGTCCTCTTTCTGACCCCCCTACATTCTATGAAACACACTAGTCTTCATTTATTTCTTGTTTAAAATATGGCATCTATACAATGTGTTCCATGTGTGTTCTAAACACTATGGAATAAAACAAGAAAACCACCTCCTTCATTTTACTTATTTATTTGTCTATTTGTTTTGGGTACTGCAGATTGAATCCAGGGGTACTTTAGCACTGAGCCACATCCCCAGCCCTTTTTTATTTTTGTTTTCAGACAGTGTCTCACTACGTTGCTTAGGGCCTGACACTGAGTTGCTGAGGCTGGCTTTGAACTTATGTTCCTCCTGCCTCAGCCTTCTGAGTCACTGGAATTAGAGGTAAGCACCACTGTTCCTGGTGCCTCTTTATTTTAAGAGATACTATTAATACTTCTTAAAAGGACATTACTGTTTTTGTGGTCATTTACAATATTTTTTATATACTGAATTTTATGTAAGTTAAAACTTCTTTTTTTCACACGTGCTATGGCTAAGCCATAAGTACTTGCCATATAGTAAGAGCCTATCAGCTGTCATTGTTAGAAGCTGTCCTTTTTATGATAACAAACTTGATAAGAATGCTCCTCAAAATTTGTCTAAACCTTTGACTTAAACTTTTTAAAGTATGACTGAAGGTAGAGTCCACAAGATACTTTTACTACCTCCTCTCCTGATGGTATCAATTTTGTACATGAACTGTTGCGAGCATGGGCATTCAACCAGTTTCTGATCTACCCTGATGACCTTAGGAAACCAAACTTTCCTCAGCTCTGGATATGATGAAGTCCCATAGAACACAAAAGTCTCTCACTGATTTTGCTTTCCCCTATTTCTACAGATCTTTTGGTGCCAACAGAACTCTTCCCCCTATCTTCCTCCCTTCAAGTCCACCATGTCCACTGAGCACAGTTCTTTTGGATGCCCCCAGTGGTGTCTAGAACTTGGGAATGTACATATTCTTTCAGTTACTTTGTTTCATCTAGCAGGCATCATTGCCTATCCACAGGGTACAATTGCTTTTGGTGAGCCCAGCAACTCTTCCTTCTGGATGTAACACCAGCTACCTCTGTCAAGAACCACTACCATCTTGCCTGTGGCATGATGGTTTTTTGTAAAGCACTGTCTCTACTTTTGCCAACTCTTGTCCAACACCACTACTGTTTGTACTAGAGTCCTCAATTTGCCACAGCAGGCTGTGGTTCGCAGCAGATTTGGTGAGGCCACCTTTCTCACATTTTTGAGCTAGAGTTTATTGGAAGTGCTGTACTGCCTGGAACCTGACCTCTTCGTCAGGGTTGCATGTGCTTCATTTTTAATGTGTCCTCTCCAAAATTCAGGTGTTGAAACTTAATGGTCATTGTAATAGTATTAAGAGGAGGGGCTTCAAGGGTGATTAGGCCATGAGCAGTTCTCCATTCTGGATAAGATTGGTGTGAGGCTGTTTATTCCTTTACACCTTCTGCCTTCCCCCAGGTGAGAACACTGTGTTCCTCTCCACATAAAGATCCAGAAATAAGGCATCATCTTGGAAGAGAGAACAAGCCCTTACTAGATGACTAAATCTGCCAGCACCTTGATCTTGGACTTCGTCTCTGGAACTGTGGAAGATAAACCTGTTTCAGGTATTTTTGTTATGACAACTCAAATAGACCAAGAAAGTGATTTTTTTCCCCAATATAATGATCCCTGCTGCAATCTTCCTTTTAGTTTATGTATATAACTTCTCTCCTAGGGCCTGGACATGAGCTCCTATGGTTGAACTAGGGAGCAGATGAGATTTACTTTTTCCCTCCAACCATAGGCTTTATTTTCTTATTGTTTGTAACTGGTTCCCAGTTACTGAGAGTGGATGAACTCTCTCAGAAGCTGTCTCAGGCCATTTCCAGCATTGATTAGGCACCAAAAGCTTGAACCTCAAATTTACCTTCAACATATGACCTCTAACACATATGCACATGTGCATATGTGGATACACACAAATATACACATTGGGCTTCTTTCTGTGTCTTTCCCATGAAAAATTTACCTGCATTATCTTGTTTCAGTCCTCACGAAAGTCCTTATGAGGCAAATATTATAATACCTGTTTCATAAATGAGGACAGTAAGGCTCCAAGAGTTTATATGACTTTCTCAAGGTCACATAATAAGATAATTACAAAGGTATGATTTAATCTGTGATTTTAACTGCTGTAGCATTCTTCCTCCATCCATCCAGTCCTTCTTTCTCTCTCATTTCCCCAAGTTTCAAGTAATGAGGAAATTATTCTTCGATTCCATATCCATGCCCACTAATGTACTTTCCCTGTCAAAACCAGACATAGGATTATTTCAGTATTACTTGCTCTTTGTAAATACATCCTGCTCTTAGTGAATATGAATTTCTTACAAAATCCCCAAGAAAAATCAAACAGTTTCCTTAATTTAAATTCTTATTTCTTTACAAGTTAGAAGAAAATTTGTTCAAATATACTCTTGTGGTACCTCACATTCCCACCAGTTTCTCAAAGACTTCAGACTGGGCTAACAGTGACCAAATTTATAAGACTCTTCACAACCTGGAATCTAACTTTTCTTGGCTACAAGTTCTTTCTCTAGTTACATACCACAAAATAGTCTGCAATTCCTTCTTTCACTGATTGAACTCAAATGCTTTTAATTACCTATGGTATGTGTAATGGCAGGTAAGGAAATGCAGACACCAGACTTTGCTATTCCCTTTCTTAAGAGGCTCACAGTCTAGTGCAGCCAACAGACACATAAAAACATAGTGGTAATCAGTATGACAGAAGTAGGAACAAAACCCATAGACACAGAAGAGGCCCTGAGAAGACTTGAGGGTTAATTCTACCCTGAAACATCAGGGGAGATTAAACATGGCTAATGTCTACTATGCTAGGTCCAGAAGGATGACTAGAATTTTTCTAGTCATTTAAATGAGACTAAGACAGAGGAAAAGCAATTATTACAATTATTAATGCAAACCATTTTTCTTAGGTACAAGAGACTTGATGGATTTTCTCCTACTACCTTATTTATTCCAAACTCCTCAGCCTAAACGCCAAGACCTCTACTAGTTTCATTCACTGATCCACTCAACCAATGAGTTGAATTCATTTATCGTGATTCTACTATGAGTCAAGCACTTTTCTCGGCACTAATTATGCAATAAGAAATAAAATAGAAAGCCTTCCACCTCAAACTGACTCTCAATGCGTGCCCCTGTGAAACTTCCCTGCTAGTAGAGGAATATGATGAAATTAATTAAACAAAATATGTAGATAATTTGATATATGAGATAAGTAAAGAAGAGAAGATGGGACAACAAATGCCAGGGAGAGGTAGACAGGTCTTCAAGGAAGACCTCCATGAGATGTTGTTTAAACAAAGATCTAAAAGAAATAAAGGTATTAGAGGGAATGAGCACTCAAGGCCAAGGAGGTCCTAACTGGAAAGGCTCTGAGGCAGGAGTGTGGGTCATATCTGAAACATAGCTGGAGCTCAGTTAGACTGGAGCCAAATGGGTGAGATGGAAAAGATGGGTAGATGAAGTCAGGAGGTCAGATACTGCGAAGACTTTGATTTTATTCTGAGTGATGTGGGATTGACTGCAGGGTTTTGAGCAGAGGAGGGTTGAGACCCAATACATCTGCACAGAATCATTCTGCCTGCAGTTATAAATACACTGAGAAGGCAGACCTAAGAGCAGAGAGGAGGCCACTGGACTTTTCCAGGTGACAGATACCAAAATGGGGCATGATGCTGATATAAAAAAATAAATGTCTTAGGTATGATTTTAAGGTAGAGCTGGAAACATTTGCTTAAGAATTCATTGTGCCTTGGCCCTGAGTTCAGTCCTCAGCCCTGGAAAAAAAAATTCATTGTGAAACATAAGGAGGAAGAGAAGTCATAGGGGATCTCTAGGTTTGGATCTAAGCAAGAAGTTTGGAGTTGTCCTTTATTATAATGCAGTAGACTACTGGAGAAATAGTTTTGGGGGAAAGCTCCTATTAAGTGAGAGATGGTTATTAGATATACAAGTGGAGATGTCAGGTGAACAGCTGGTTATAGGAGTTCTGGGGAGAGTTCTGACTTAGAGATGAAAGTTTGGGAATGTATTCATTGCTTGAACTTACACAACAAAATACAACAGACTATGTGGCCTAAATAACAGAAATGTATTTCTTCCCAGCTTTGGGAATTAGAAGTCCAAGATTAAGATGTTGCAGGTTTGGGGCTGGAGTGTTGGCTCAGCATTTGGAGCACTTGTGTGGCATGCTTGAGGACCTGGGGTCAAACCCCAGCACCATATACACAACTAAGTGTTTGAGAAACAAAGACCAGATGAAAAAATAAATAAAATTGATATTCTCTCTCTCTCTCTCTTTCCCTCTCTCTCTCTCTCTTTAAAAAAAATGTTGTAGGTTTGGTTTTTCCTAAGGCTTGTAAAGAGCCACTTTTTCACTGTGTCCTCAACATGGTTGTATGTCTGTGCACAGGTATCCCTAGTGACTCTTCATATGTCCAATTTTTTTCTTTTTATAGGCACACTGGTCCCTACTAGCCTCACCACTTAAAAGGTCCTATCTCCACATGCAGTCCTACTGGAGGCTAAAGCTTCAATATTTAAATTTTGGAAGAACACAATTGAGCCCTTAATGAAGAGTAATCAGTTCATTAGATGAGATCATTAAAGCAGTGCACACACAGAAAAGGGAGACAAGGTCTAAAGATGGAGCTTTGGTGTTCTTCTGTATTTAGAGGTCAGCAAGAGCAGCACAAACCAGCCAAGAGTGGCCAACGAGTTGGAGGGAATCCAGATGTATATGACTTTCTAAGAGCCTAGAGAAGGGGATGCTTCAGGAAAGAGTATGTCATCTACAAACTTAAATGCCTCTGAGAAACAGGGAAGAGGAGGCCTGAGAAGCAACCACTGAATCAGAAACATGGATGTCATTGGCAACCTGAATGAGAGTAGTTTGGTGAAAAAGAAAAGCATTCTGGAGTGGACTCTGAATTGAATAGGAATTGTGACATACAATATCACCAATTGTTGAGTTTTCCCAAAAGGAGAATAGAGAAATAAAGAAAAACCTTAGAGGCAATGAGGGGTCAAGGCAAGGATTATATTAAGATGGGGATAAAAATAGCAATGGTTGAATGCTGACAGATTGATACATCAGACAAGGAGAAGTAGATAATGCAGGAGAATTGCTGGAAGATGTCCTTGAACAGCAAGACTCAAGGCTGTTCATCATATCAGGTAGCAAAAGCAAGGGGGTTTTCCTTATCTAGGCACTTGCACATCAAATGCAGAGCACAAAGGTAGGAGAAGGTGGTTGTAAAAGTTATGGAGTTTCCCTTCTGAGTCTGCTTAGGAGGGGAGAGATAGGGTATTTGAGGAAAGAGAAGAGGGTGTGAAATAGTTGTCTAGATCAGAGGAAAGTAAATGGTCTAGGGTTAGGGTTAGTGGAATTAGCAACCAATTCTGAGAGCAACTTTGCAGTTAGTTACCCTGAGTTTAAGACAAGGCCACTCACCATGGGGGTATGTCTTTCCCCAGCCATCTTCAGCTAGGAAGGTGTAGGTGCCATTAGACTAATTTAATCAGGATTGGGTTTTTTCCAGACAAGTCCAACAAACAGAAAGAGTAAGAGAAAATACTATATAAGGGAGTTCCTCCCTTGGATGGACCTTGGAACCTCAACTAGGGAAGAAAAGAAACAAGGACATCAGTCAAGTGACTGACAGTAAAATGGTGATAGGATCAAGAGAGATGCATGCTAGTGAGGCTATTGAATTGCTGGAATCAGAATAAAAAGGGAGAGAGCTGGAAAGACAGAAAGGGTTTGTCAGAAAGCTCTTTTCTCATCTCTCTCCTAAATGGCAGTTGTACTGCAGAAGCAAGGACTATGATATTTACTTATTTGTCTATTCCCAGAAGTCCCTTTTCAAAAATTCACATAACAGACATCACCTGATGAGTGGCCCATTACTGTGTTTCCAATCCGATGATGACTTTCAGGAGACAGCGTAAGAACAGTAGCTGAACTGTATCAGAGGAGCAAGATTATCCCAGTGCAGGTTAGACCTTGCCTCTTACTCTTTGAAGTGGGCTCATTTCTTCATGATTGTGAACTTCACTTGGCTCATTTGCAATGTGAAGAAAATAAATAACTGCCCTGTGGTTATTATGAAGATCAAATGTAATAAGGTTTGGGAAAGTGCTTTGTAAACCAAAAGGCCAATTAACAAAATCCTGAAATAGTCGCAAGATCATGAATCACCCAGTGAATGGAGAAACACCAGCCACCAAGGACTTTTGAGGTGGACCTCTGCTCTCCTTCCAACCCCTATGACTAAGCCAAACATCGTGTTCATCAGGTTCCAGGCTCTGCAGCTTTCTTGTTTACTCAGCCCCTTTATTTCATGCTCCAAAGGTCTATGTCCTATCAGAAAAGGACAGAGAAGAAAAAGGCAGGGGTAAAACAAAACCATAGAGAAGTAGAAGACAGGAAGATGAAAATAACCGTAACAACAGTGTAGAATACCTACTATGTACCAGACACTTTGAAAAAACCCTTAGTCCTCTCTCCACTGCTACTCAGTATTATTCTCTCCATTAAGAGTTGAGAAAGTAGACTCAGAAACTTTGCTATGTAAATGAAACAATCAGGAAATGGAAGGACAGGGACTTCCATATCTTCTCTTTTTGTATCCAAAGCCCAAGACTTTCATGGGGTGTATAGTTAATCCTAAGCTATTTCTACCTAGGATGATGACCTCTCAGGAGGGTTTTTGGAACTCAAGTCTTCATTTGTCTGTGAAGCATAAGTTCCTAGAAGAGGAAGAGCATGTAACCAAAAAATACTAAAATTACTAAAATTCTTGGAGCAAGGAATTATTAATCCAAAGTGAAAACCACTTAGGTTCTGGAAGTGGTTTATTTTAAAAGCCCTTCTTAGCTTCTCATTGGCTCAGAATTTCTCCCCTAAAAGATTTATAACTACATGGTAGAAGAAGAAAGAAAAAGGTACAAGCAGCCCAGATTCCTGTTCTCAGGCTCCACAGCACTGAGTGGTCTCTGTTTGGAATGTCTACTTATGGAGAAGCATTGGCTTAAGACAATATGCCACTATTTCTCCTGGCTCTGAGACTTGCTGGGCTCTGCTGAGTAGTTCTCACTTAGAATTTCTCCTTGGGTTTCTAATCAGGTGTTGGTCAGGCTGTAGCCATGTGAAAGCTCAGTGGGGCTAGACATCCAAAATGGCTCCCCTCCTGACTGGCATTTGATGCTGACTGACAATTGGCAGTTCAGTTAGCACTCCAATGATAGCACCCACATGTGGTCTCTCCACGGAACTAGGGCTCCTTGCAGCATGGTGGCTGGGCTGGAAGCATGACAGTTCCAAGAGTGAATGCTCCAAGAAATAAGAGAGACTGCCAGGCCAGGTAAGAGCCATGCCTGGAACTGGGATAGCATCACTTTGGCTGTGTTCTAGTAGTCATAGATTCCACCTAGATTCACAAAGACAGAGAAATAAAGTACTCTTTTGGTGGGGGAAAGTCAAGTCACATTGCAGAAGGAGGCAGGAGATGGGAGATATTGTTGCTCCCATTTCTAGAAAACGCAACCTGCCATAAGTCATGAGCCAATGATATGCCCAGAGTCAAAATGGCCTCTCCATCAGTCCAGCTCTCAGGGTTGGAGTTGGATCTAGCCTGCACCAGACTCGCCCACATCTCACACCATATGCTTGCTAGCTGTGGCTACATGGTCTTCTCGTTCCGTTTTTACTTCTGAGATTTAGCACTTCTGTGCAAAATCCTCTTTGCTCAGTTCTACTCATGAGTGCCTTCCTCTTATCATTCAGGTCTCTGCTCAATTGTCACTTTTTTCTGGGAGGACTTCCCTTACTAGCCCGTGACTTTATGTCTACTATAGCCTTTGTGTGTTTGTTTTCTTATCTACCAATTCTGTCCCACTGCAAGAGCACAAGTCAGTGACTTTGTCTATCTTGTCCACTGCTACAGTATCCCCACTAATGTCCATTACATTGTGGACATTGGATTTACTGCATTGTGAACAATAAATTTTTGTTGAGTGAA
The DNA here is from genome assembly GCA_004027875.1 of Aplodontia rufa. NCBI lineage: Eukaryota > Metazoa > Chordata > Mammalia > Rodentia > Aplodontiidae > Aplodontia > Aplodontia rufa. The sequence goes on from PVKS010008229.1 coordinate 46,261, forward strand.
TAAATGGATGAACAACTGATTACCTCTGCCAAGTGTCAGCCAGTGACAGCTTAGATTCCTCTTATGACAGGGGATTCTGTATTGCTTCTCTGGCAAGCTATTTTATCTTCAAAACTCTTAGACGACTCTTGGATGATGTTATAAATTTATCTAACTAGTCAAAACGTCCATGATGCATTTGTTAATAAGAAGTTTTCAAACTTTAACTCCAATGCTTTGGCTCTGTCACGATAACCCCCAAGGAAAGGATAAGGGATGAGAACAGAGAAAGGAAAACAAGAGGAGACATCCTCATTTTCATCATTAATCCTGTCATTGGTTATATCTACTGGAGTTTTGTGAAATATTTAGTTTAGAAAATAGTTGAAGTGCTAGATCTAAGCTAGATGATCTCTTCAATTCTGTTCTATGTCTTTATGATATTTCTCAAAGCATGACCTACTACATCACAGTAAGCACCTTGGATAGCTATGCAAAATTCAGATTCTCTGGCCTCTGTTGAATTAAATTTTCTGGCCACTTAATCAGGGAATCCATATTTTAATAAGCACACCAAGGAATTCTTAGGTACTTTAAAGTTTGGGAAATATCGCTTCCTGTAGAGACAATAATCAGATAAAATTTTTAAAAATCCTCATGCAAAATAAAACACTCTTTCCTTGCAGAAGACCTTTTACAAAATTAACATTTGTTCTTTGGAGGAGTGGGCATAGCTGGTTGACCTTAAGATATCCAGAATGTGCATTTTCTTTAATAGGGACTCTGACTTATCCCACTAACATTTCTCTTTAGCCCAGTAATTGAAGCTGTCATGCATATATGTGCATGTGCACACAGACACACACACTCACACACACACACACACACACACACACAATGCCTATGACCAACATCACAGCCAACCTATCACCTCACTCAGCTGGATCCTGCCAGTTAAGCACTTGTCAAGTGGTATAAGAGTAGCCCTTAAAATCGCAAGCATAAAGCAGCCAATAAGATTATCATGTCCAACTAAGTAATGAAAAAAAGCAGAGACAAAAAAAGCTGCAAAGTTTTCTTTGTGATCATTGTTTAACACTGTATGTAATTAAATATTAATGAAAGTATGCTACTTTCATTTTGTGAGCAATTTAATTCAATTAAAAATAAATGGGTCTCCTTGGCTCAGTGGGCATACTGATATACAGAATAGCAGTGCCCTTAACTTGGTTTCCACTGTGTTTAAATCCAGCACCAAGCAAAGCTACTGAAATACAACCCCAGGCTAACACGAGCTTAACTCCTTATGAACCAAGAGCAGGCCTCCACCAGTCAACTGAGTATTGTGCTCTGCAGCATTCACTAGCTACAAAGTATAATGCAGTTTAATTTAAAAAGATGTTTTTATTAAGCATTTGTTTTGTGGGATGAATAGACATTAAAAACATCCCATAGAAGTCAAAACTGTGCTAATCTCAGGGAGTTAATCCATGCATTTGTAACTATACACACACACACACACGTTATACACACAGTGTAAATATACACTGAGTTCTACACTTAAGATTAGTGCACATGGCCAGAGCATGGTGGCACATGCCTGTAGTCCCAGCTACTCAGGAGGTTGACTCAGGAGGATTGCAAGTTTGAGACCTGTCTTGGCAACTTAGACTCTGTCTTAAAAAGGGCTGTGGGTGGAGCTCAGTGGTAAAGCAACCCTGAGTTCAAACCCTCAAACCCTAGTACTGCAAATAAAATAAAATACAAACTAATTAATTAATTAAAATAATATAAAATAGTGCACTTAAGCACTTAATGCAAATGCTTTGTACCTCAATGGGAGGGGGGTGTCCTGAAGGACCTGGCTCTGGCATTATTAGGCTCCATGGTAGGCTACACAGAAGTCAAGAAATTCTCCACTTACCATCTGGCTGGGAAAACTCATTAAAAAAAATCCAGAAAACTTAAGGGCATTTATTTTGTGTTTAAAAAACATACACAGATCTTAAAGCGTCCTTAGGAAGAAATCAACAAACAAGAGAGAGGCTGGCGCATTTTTGTGGTGTGTAGCTCGGGACCATCAACAGGGGCCTTCCCAGGTATGGTAAATTCTGAGAGCTTGGAAGGGGGAGAAGAAGAGGGAAGAGACATTGGGAACACAGAAAATGGCATGGGCCAGAATGAAGGAGTCCGGGAAGCAGCAGATGGGGACTGTATGTAGGGGTTCAACAAGAAGTGAGGTGGGAGGTAGAGTGTTTGTGGCTAGGAGCGCCATTGAGGCCAGGAGCAGATGATCGCTCGCCCTGGGCATGGGTTCCAAGCCAGTTCCGGGGTGATTCAGGGCCCAGGTCCTCACAGGCCCTGCAGGCAATGGATCTGTGTGCCACCGCGATAACTGGTGATGCGCTTTCATTTCACCCAGAAGAGCTGTTGTTTGGGAATGAACTCGGGCATTCCAGAGGCCACAGCTAATAATAACAATGTTATCAACGCTGTGAGGCTGAACCAAGCCTGAGTGTGTGTGTGTCTCTGAGTACTCAGGGGCCAGCGCCCAGCCCTGAAAGACGAGCCGGGTCCCTGTGAATGGAGAGGAAAATGCCAATATGTTGACAAAAAGTTCTCTGCTAGAAAATGAAACCGCGGCCAACATTTTACAACCTGGACGCATTGTTAGTGTGGTGGTTTATCTGGCAGGAATAGGAAGCTGTGTTTGAAAACAATGCATCCTTTTTAGGTGCAAGGTCAGTGTCTGTGGGACCTCAGGGTTATGGCCACCACACTGCCTCCCTATAGGAGAACAGCCCCAAAGCCAGGCCACCAGCTTCCTGGGCGGAGGGGGGACACTTATTGGTCCATGATTGAGGGTAGAGACTTTGCTGGCAGGCCTGGGGGAGGTTGGATCTGTTGCACACAGGGCCCATTGAGGCCTGTGAGCCACCACCCCCACCTGCAGCCAGAACAGATATAGGGTGGAGAATCCAGATGTGCCTCTTTTAAATTCCTTCTCAGTTAAGAAAGGAAACAGCCAGGTGGTTGAGCCAGCCCTGAGTGTAGCTGTATGACTTGGACAAGAAATTTAATTTTTTTTTTAAGAGAGAAGGACAGTGAGAGAGAAAGAAAGAGAGAAATAACTTTAATTTTTCAAATAGCCTTCTTTGCTCTAACACTCAGTTGTGTACGTAGTGCTGGGGTTTGAACCCGGGTCCTCGTACTTGCCAGGCAAGCACCAAAACCTCTGAGCCACCGCTCCAGCCCCTGGACAAGAAATTTAAAGTCCCGAATCTCCAGTATACTCCCCTACAAAAGCAGACTGAAAATGTCCACCATGGAGCAGCTGTGAGGACTGATCACTTAGCACAGCGCCTGGCCTAGGCAGGGCCAGAACCCAGGGAGAGGCCTTTGGACTTGTTTTTCCCTTTACCTGGAACATTCTTTTTTAGAAAATCTTGCTCCCTTATTTCCTACAGGACCCTCCTCTATTTTATTTTTCTCTGTTGTGTTTTCCACTGATATACTATAGCTTTTACCTTCTATCTTATTTATTGTCTGTCTTTCCCAGACCGGAGAGAAGCTCTGTCAGAAGATTTTGTATTTTTGTCTACTACTGAATCCCTAGAACCCAGAATATCTAGAAGAGTGTCCAGCATATAATGGTTGTCCAATAAGCATTGAATAAAGCTTGTCTTAGTTCATTTTCTGCTGCCCAGGGCACCTGAGACTGGGTAATCTTTACAGAATAGATTTACTGGGCTCAAGGTTCTGAAGACTGTGAAGTTCAAGGACATGGGGCTGGCACTGCTGCTTCTTCATTTCATGGTAGAAGGTGAAAGGTCAAGAGAAGGCTGAACTCACTTTTCTAACAATCTACTCTCACAATAAGCACCCTGTGGTGATGACAAAATTTAATCAAGGAGGCAGAGACCTCATAGTCTAATTACCTCTCATGAGGCCCCACCTCTCAACACTGTTGCATTGGGATTTAAGTTTCCAACACATGTACTCTAGGAAACACATTCAAACCCTAGCAATGATGATAAAGATGAGGATCATCATGTAAAAAGTCCCCAGTTAACCTTCTGATTTCGAATTTCTTTGTGTCAGCACTCTCAACTATATAATAAGTATCTTAGAGGCAGGAGCTGCATCTTGTAAGCCTAGATTTTCCATAGGCATGGAAAATTAAAAGTAAAATTTACTCTTTTGACAAATAAAAATAGATGACACCCAGTTAAATTTCAATTTCAAATTAACAAAACAATTTTTTAGCATTTATATGTAGATAATATGTACATCCAAAATTTGCATGAGATATAACATTTTTCATTGTTTATCTGAAATTTAAAGTTAACTGATAGAATGGTAAAACTCAAGAATATGAACGATAATAAATGTTGGCGAGGGCGTTGGGAAAAGGGTACACTTATACATTGATGGTGGGACTGCAAACTGGTACAACTACTCTGGAAAGCAGTATGAAGATTCTCAAAAATCAAGGAATGGATCCACTGTTTGACCCCACTATCCTATTCCTCAGTATATATCAAAGGACCTAAAATCAGCATACTACAGTGAGGCTGTCACATCAAGTTCATAGCTGCATAGTTCACAGTAGCTAAGCTATGGAACCAACCAAGGCTTCCTTCAACTGATGAGTGGATAAAGAAAATGTGACATTTATACACAATTGAGTGTTACTCAGCCATAAGGAAAAAATGACATTATGTCATTTGCTGGAAAATGGATGGACCTAGAGGATATCATGCTAAGAGAAATAAGCCAGTCTCAAAAAACCAAAGATCAAATGTTCTCTCTGATATGTGGAAGTTAATCCAAAATAAGGAGAAAACAGAAATAGTCAAGGAGAAGGAAATGGAGGAAGGTTGAATGAAATAGGGAAAGTTCATGAAAGGAATCATGTTCACATAAGAATGGATCATAATGAATCTCATCAACATGCATATCAATGAGTCACTAAATTAAAAAAATAACTATTAGTAAATAACAGAAAGATTGGTAGAGCAGAGGGAAGAGAACAGGGTAGGGGAGGAGGGAAATACTGGGGACCAAATTAGAATAAATACACTGCATGCTTTTATAAAAATGTCAATGCTTAAAAAAAAAAGTTAACCATGTTCCTACATTTCATCTGGCACCCTATCCAGCCTAAAAGCCACAGGATTAAAGACACAGACAAGAAGAAAAGATGAAAAAAGATAAAGAAATGTCTCCCACTATACCATACTAAGCTCTTACTGGCCACTTCCTCGTGCACATTAACTCAACCTTGACATTCACAGATAGAAGCTACTATCTCCATTTTTTTTCCACAAAAGGAGAAAGGAAGACCTGAAAGAGTTCAAAAATTGTCTAATTACACAGCTGAAGTCAGCTCAAGCTCTTCCCCGGAAGCCTTGTTGCCTCTGTCACTGGACATGCAAGACAACCTTTCCATTGCTCAGCAAAGAAAACTGAGACAAGAAGCCAAAGGGTAAGAAATCCAGCCAAAGCTGCGATTAGAACCTGTATCACTTGGCTACTTCCTGCAAGCATGAGGAGCCGTGATGCAAGCACAGGCATCCCTGAAGGAGCCGACTTGGGTGAGTCTGCTGTCTTTTTGTTAATGTATTGCAAATATGGACTTGGGTTTCTGCTTACTTGATTTCACCCAGGTGATTTGAAAACCTACATAATAGGGCAATACTTGTTCCAAAGACATGACCAGAGTGGTGATGGCAGCTGGAGAGACTCTAGTGTGGGTGACCATGGGGAAGAGGAGGAAGGAAAGGGCATTTCTCTTTACCAAAGATCAGCAGGGTTGACGCATTGCTCAAAACCAGAACCTACAACATTCTACAAAAGTCCCCAGTGTATTTCCTCTTTACTTCCCCTGCTGGAGGTACCAGAGAGTAGAGAACCACGGCTAGGACCCTGGGCTCTGCTACAGCCCTGTGCTTGGCCGCGTGCAAGTCCCTTTGCTACTCTTGACTTTCCCCTGCTGAAAAACAAAAATGGGCTAGGGTCTTTTCCAAAAACAACATCCACGATAGTCTCTTTTCAACTTTGTCCCTCGCTTTACGCTTCCTCTCCATTCCTCATTAACTTCCCTTTCTCTTGTTTCTTAGAAGTCCTCTTTCCCTATGTTTCCCCCAGAAGAACCCCTGTGTTAAATGGACATCTCCTGGAGGTCAGAGATTTCCTTCTGAGATGATTCCACCATATTCCCTCCCTCCAGTCTGGGGGGCATCCATGGCATGGCATCAGCCTTGGCTAACTATGTAAATATACATTTGTTCTTGAATGTTTGATAATGATTCCCCCTCAATTGTAACTCCATATTCATCTTATAAAAAAGAAGAAGTCCCCTTTCCCTTACATCCCAGTGCCGTCCATGCTCCACTCCCCTCTGTCCTGCAGCCTTACTCTTTTGCTGCCTCTCAGGCTCCTCATTCTCTGTACCCTTGCTCACCCTACCTCACAACACCCACACTGCTGCAAGTAACGTGGAAACTCTCACATAGAAAGAAACTCTCCCAATAGAACGAAGAAAGAAAACAGAAAGGCCAGGAGATGCTGGGTTGATGGCCAGCAGGCGGCCCCGAAGCTGCTCTTCTATTCATCTGTGTTCCGTGCCTTTCTCTCATATCTAGAGAGCTCTTTGCCAGCTATACAAACAAAAGATTATGCAGATTATCATAAGTATAAAGAAAAAAATATTGTCTTAACTAAACATTCCCAAATGTAAGCCTCCTGAATGAGAGAACGTGGGCATCCCAAGGCCACATGCACCCTTTACAATGAGAAAGACACTGGCCTTTGCCCCTAGCCCCTTGCAGTGGGCCACACAGAGCCCTGAGAGGCAAGAGTGCCTTGAGATTTCCCAGCTTGCTAGAAACTCTGAAAGCAAATGAGAGTCCTCAAGGCTCATTAGACCTATTTAGACACTTCGTCACTGGGAAAAATTAAGTCTTCCGAACACAGATAAATACAGCCCTGTGACAAATGAAGTAGCTAGTCAAGTTTCAACCTGGCTTCTCCGCTGACAAACATACCAGGTGAGTCCCCCCACCCCCACCAGCAAGGTAAACAGATTTCTTTGTCTCAGATTCCCTCCAGTTGGGAGTAAAGGGGCACAGAGCTGCCACGTGTGTAGGGGTGGAGGCTGGCTGGGGGAGCAAAGTGGGATGGGCAATGCTGCAAGGTAGGAAGAGTGCATTCTGAAGGTCAGCTGCTGAGCAGGTAGCCAGGTCCCAGCCCCACTCCAGGCCTAGCTCTGCCCAGGCTGCATGCTAACCTTGATGATGTCTCCGCCCTGCCTTTGTGGCCACTAGCTCTTCATTACCTTCACACGGTGTGTTTGAGACTCCGATGCACAGGGTGACAAGAGTGCCTTCAAAATGGCTCGCTACCAGCCCCTCTGTATTTCTCAATAGGTCCTGACTTTTCCAGGAACCACTCGTTTTCTGGGAAAGGTTGGTAGCATCAGAGAATGACCCCATCAGGAAATGGCCAGGCCTATGTGAGGCCCTCTCAAAAGAGGTAGGAATAAGATAGAAGAGGAGGACTGGAGCAGTGGCTCAGTGATTGGAGCACTTGCCTGGCATGTGTGAGGAACTGGGTTCAAACCCCAGTACCATATACACAACTAAGTGTCAGAGAAACAAAGGCCAGATGAAAAACTAAAAATAAAGTTGAGTCTCTCTCTCTCTTTCTCACTTTCTTTCTCTCTCTCGCTTTCTCTCTCCTTCTCTGAAAAAACAAACAAAAAGGAAAGAAAAGCAAAGATAGAAGAGGAAAAAGAGAAGCTTGGCTTGCCCTTTGGGAATCTCCATTTCTAGAGGGTAGCTGCAGGATCTCCAGCTGCCCTTCCAATCCGGTGGCTTCTAGCCACGGGTGACCACTGAGCACTTGAAAGGTGACTTACCTGAATCAAGATGTGCTGTAAACATGAAATACACCCTGGATTCTGAAGGATAAATACAAAAGAAAAAGGAAGAGGAGCAGAAGAAAGAGGAAAAGGAAAAGAGGAGGAGGAGAAAAATGAAAAAATGTAAACCACTTCATTAATAATTTTAAATTATGAATTACATGTCAAAATGATAATATTTTGGGTTAAATAAAATATATTTCTAAAATTAATTTCACCTGATTTCCCCTCCTTTTTAAATGCCGCAACTGGAAAATTTTAAATTACATTCATCTCATCTTCTATTTCCATTGGCTAGTGCAGTTCTAGAGAATCTTTGGCCACACATTTGAATCCAGGTTCTCTTAAGAGTTCATTTTCAGACTTTTGAATCTTTATGAATGAAGCCCTTTAATGCCAGAACCAAAGTGGAGTGGATTTGTACTTTCTTTTTCCCAGCACACGGCCCCTGATATTAAAACTCATCCCAAGTTCCCAAGCCATGCAATGGAAACCTAGCCTCTGGAGCTCCACACTTTAGCATCTGGACCTCTTCTGTTTTATCGCACGGCTTGTTCTTGTTCCTCCCACTCCTGTCCTCAGAACCCCTCTTACATGCCTGCCTTTGGTTTGGAAATAGCAGTATAAATAGGCTGATAGGAACCTGAGGAGAGCATCAAACCTATTCAGATTGGTCCACTTGACCCAACTCAAGCAAAACACAGCTGTATTGGTCTAATTCTTTTTTTTAATGCAATAATTCTCATTTGTTTTCAAATACTCAGTAATACTCCTTCATTGTGTTTTTTTTTAAATAGGAAAACAGAAGCCGAAGGAAGAAAATCATTCAGCATCCCAACCTTAGGCTAGCCATTGTTGATATTTTAGGGTGCATCCAGCCAATGTTTTATTTTGCAAAACAAAAATAATAATTAGAACATTTATTGAGAACTTAGTATGTCCAGGTACGATGCTGCACATTTAATAAAAAAATTTTTAAGGGATAGGGACAGTGAGAGAGAAAGCAAGAATCAATTTTGTTTAGTTTGTTATGTGGCTTTCTTTGCTACCACACTTCATTGTGTACATGGTGCTGGGATTCAAACTCGTGTCCTCACCATGCCAGGCAAGTGCTGTAACCATTGAGCCACCACTCCAACCCCAGCACTGCACATTTTAAATAAATTTTCTTCATAGCAATTTCAAAGCAGGTTTGATTATTATCCGTAATTTATAGTTGAGAAAAACTGAACCTTAGCAAGATTAAATACCTTGTCCAAAGATAAACACCTGATAAGTGGCCCAGCCGGTTAAGTATGGGTCCAAACTGACTGTGGACATGAAGCGTTTAGCCTCTTTGATGTAAGTCTTCCAAGGAGAGACACCATCACCGCCTCTGTGAACAAGTTCTCTTAAAAGCATCCATTTCCACTAACCCTCCTGAACTCACAGCACCACTCTTTCTGCACTTCCTAACCTACCATTAACTGCTTTCTATTTATGTATTTATTCATTCAACAATATTTGTCAAACACTTCCTTTGTGCTTGGTGATATTCTTGGCAACTGAACGATTACAGGGAACACAGTTGATTAAGTTCCTTTGCTCTTGTGGCACTTCAGAGTAAGCAGATAGGCCATAAACAAACAAATAAATATACCTTATGCCACAAAGTCAATGACACAACCAGGAAGTAGAGCAAATAGAGTAGTGTAAGAGGATACAGCAAACAGGAAGGGGAGTTGTAGTAAGATTCATTAGGGGAGGTTGTATTATGATTTGCCATTATTCATACTACACGTATCAAACTGGCTAAAACCATTATTATTTTTTAGGGTGGTCAAGGAAGACTGACAGGTGAGGTAGTATCTGAGCAGAGACCTTGGAAGAAGAAAGGAAGTAAGCCATTTGGGAGAAGAGTTTTCCATGGTGGAATGTGCCCTGAGCTAAGAAGAGGACCGCTATGTCTAAGGAAAGTCAAGGGACCTGAGAGGCCAGGAGGACAGTGAAAGAACATTACATATTCAGAGTGAGGACGAATCACATAGACCCCTCAGAGCTATTACATAACCCTGGCTTTTATCCTGAATGAGATGGAAGCCATTGGAAGGGTGTTAGCAGAGATGTGATTTACATCCTGTGTCACTCCAACGAGTCTTGAGACTGTGGGAAGGGACACATATATTCAAGCAGAATGACCAGTTGAGAGCTAAGCAATAACCTACAGGAAACCCATGCTGGCAGGGATCAAAGTCACGAAGGTGGCATGCAGCTGTCAGATTCTGGATGTGTTTTGAAATTAGAGCCAAAAAGATTTGGTGATGGATCAATGTGGGATGTGAGAGAAAGCAACAAGAGGCACTCCAAGGGTTTCAGCTTTGGGCAATTGGAAAGAGTGGGTTGTCATTAACAAAGATGGGGAAACTACAAGAAAAACTATTTGAAGGGTGCAGAAATCGTGCCACAATTGTGGGAAATGCTAAGCTTGAGATGCCTGTCCAATATCAAAGTTGATGATGTCAAGTGAAAACTTTCCTGTTAGCTGAGTTAGAATTGTCCAAGCTTGAGATATGAATTTTAAAGTTCTTAGATCACGTATTTAAAACTAGCACCCTGAAAAACTGTATGTTGACAGTGATTCACTATAACAGAGATGCAATATTTACTGAACCTTTAGATCTTCCAAACAGACCTTAAAGAGGAGAGGAGGAAACTTCACAGGAGACTGAAAAAAACTAGCCAGGAAGATTCGTGAATAGCCCCGTGGAAGGAGGTGTGAAGGTGTTTCATGAGAAAGGGAGAGATCAACACCATCAAACACTACTGACAGAATACGAAACGAACTGAAAATTGGCCTTTGGATACAGCAACCTGGAGAGTACATTACCAATATTGGCAGGTAAGGCAAAATAAGAGATCACTCCAAAAGGGCGCTAGACTGGGGAAGGAGTGACTTACACCCTTTCACTCTTCTTGACTCATGGCTCTTAGGGAGGCTAAATGATCAGTTATCCTTATCCAGCTTCTTTGCACTTCCTAATTTGGTTGTCTTTGGAACAAAACAGATCTGTCATTCTCACTTACAAATATTCATGACAAAATCATGGTTAAATGTGGATTAAGTTTGTGGTGACTGGTGGAGAGTTTCCCATTTGAACTACTCCAGTACCAATCAATACACCTCCCAAAGCTTTGGTGAGGTGACAATTCTTTCCAGCTTTTCATGAATGAGCAAGACAGCTTATTATCAGACTATCCTGTCAACCAGAAAACAGACAACCAGGCAAGGACTCATCTCAACAGTAGAACATCACGACTTGTATGTGGTTGACCCTGTGTTAGCAAGTCTTAATATGAGATGGAGAAGTTATATGAGCATTGAGCTCCCTGGGCTTCACTGTGAGACCTAATAAGCCTAGTAACTATAAATCAATGCCAATTATCTCATTTTCCCCCTTCATCTTCTGACAATCACAAGGTGGTCTTCTTTTGCCAAATTCTATCACAAAAATTGTCACGAACCTTGTTCTGTACTGTTGGCGCTCCAATCTCACACATACATGATGTGCCAAGCATATTTTCTTACCTCCAACTCATTCAGCAGAGTCCAACTTGAATCTCAGGATGCACCCTCTCACCATTCCTTGCTCATTCCTTAAATAATTCATCCAGACGCTCTTACATGTCCTTGGCTAAATAAGGTCCAATTCATGTGAAATGGGGATATGACTCACTCAGCAAGGCTGCACTTGGAATTCACTCAGTTCTTCGGTGCTAAGAGCAGGCGAGAGAGATTTTATCTGGATGGTGATGGAGGACAATTTCCAGAGCCTGAAGGAAGTGTCAATCATAGGCATGTGTCCTTCCTTCAAAAATAAGAAAAGTTGGCCCTGGAAAGAAGATGGACACATCTGCCTTCTTTGTATCTGGAAACTTGTCCTCTAAAATCCAAGGCCTCTAGAAAGCAACATGGTTGAGAATACAGACTTCACTCAAAAATTGTTATTGTGTATAATTGCTATTTTCTCTCTCTAAAACTCTGAACGCTCTTTCAACGAGGTGGGCTGCTTTTCTAGCCTTCTGAAAAGTAATAGGAGTATTTCCTTTATCCATTTCACCTATGGCGCTTAGAAGGTTCCATCTTAATGACCAGCAGCTCCTTTAAAAGGTCCATACTGGGGTTGGGGATTTAGCTCAGTGGCAGAGCACTTGCCTAGCACGTGCATGGCCCCAAGTTTGATCCTCAGCTCTGAAGAAAAAAAAAAGTCCATACTAAGGTTTGTGTATATGATGACTTTAAAATGTTTGAGAACTTCTGTGGCCCAGCTGCCCAAATCTACACACCCTATAGAGAAGTTTCTCAAAGTATGAACTACCTTCAGGCATCTAACACATATTCATTAAGCAACTGTTGTCCCAGGCATCACTGAAAGTCCCAGAGTGTTAACAAGGGACAGAATAGGTAAAATTTATTTTTTCTCATGGAATTTACATTCTAGTGGCACATAACTGAAAAAAAATAAATGAATGGAACATATAGTAAGTAGATGATGGTAAGTGATATGGAGAAAAATCAACCACAGAAGGAAGACAGTGAGTACCCCAAGTGCAGGGGAAAGAGAGCTGTATTTTAACAGAGTGGTCAGGGAGGAGCTCATTGAGAAGGCCTCAGATGAGGCCAGTGGGGGTATGAGCCTGGCAGGACTCTGGGAGGAGAGTCGACCAGGAAGAAGGAATGGCCATGGCACACATCCAGGGGCTGGGTATACCTGCGGTACTCAAAATACAAGAAAAAAGGCCAGCATGGCACAGGTAGAGGAGCCATGGGCACAGTAGTAGGAGAGAGGTTTGGGGACCCATATCGTGCAAGTCCTACAATGATGTCAGCTTTTCTCTAGTGAGAAGGGGAGGCACTGAGGATTTTGAACACTTGTGTGACATGTTCTAACTTACATTTTAATTTTATCACTCAGCAGCTTCTATGGTATGGAAGTGGTAGGTCCCTCAAAAGTTCATGTGCTGAAGATTTGGTTCTTATTATAGTGGCAGAGCCTTTTAAAGGCGGAATCCAGTGTGATGTAGTCAGGTTGCTGGGGCCATTGCCTTTGGAAACGATTAATGCTGGTCACTTCAGAGTGAAGTGAATTGGTTCTTGTACGAGTAGATTATTATGAAGCAAAACCACCTTTCATGTTTGGCCCCTTCCACATGAAGCCGTATCACTTTGTGCTTCTCTACCATGTAGTAACCAGCCAAGGGGGATCTCACCAAAAGCCAAAGAGATCGAACTGTCCCAATGTTGGACTTTAATCTTCCAAAACTATGAGAGAAGTCAACCTCTTTTCTTTATAAGTACACAGTCTTAGGCATTTTGTTATAGCAACAGAAAACAGACTATGACAGCTGCTATGTGAAAGTAGATGATATAGTAATAAGAAGGAAATAGGTCATCAGTTAAGAGAGAATTACAATAATCCAAGTGAAAACTGATGGTACTTGATCATCACAATTATCTGGAGTACATCTCAAAGTTACTAATTTCAGGATTACCCTCAGATATGCTGAGCCAGAACGTGGGGCCACAGGACAAGTGTCTCCCAGTATCGTTTAGGTGTATTAGACTGTGAAGAACAATTATTTAGGTGAGCCAGTTACCAATTTACTGCCTTTCAATTCCAAATCTGTCATTCACTGTCTGCTTCACAAAAATGAATCTGAGCGGGGCTGGAGTGTGTCTCAGCGGGTTACGGCACTTGCCCTACATGAGCAAGTACACGTGTTCAAACCCCAGCACCTATGTACACAGCCAAGTCAAAACAATGAAAGCCATGTGAAAAACTCAATAAAAATTGATTCTCTCTCTCTCTCTCTCGCTCTCTCTCATTGTCCTTCTCTCTTAAAAAAAAAAATATGGATCTGAGCCCTTTATTTTTTTTTCTTTTCCAGCTGGCACAATATTAAACTTTATCATTAGGGATCCTGGAGAGACATTGAAGGAAGAAGGTGCTTTCCATCCAGGCTCTGGCGTTCTTACAGCACAGGCAGCTTTTCCAGTGGTGGTTCTCAAGCATCCGGCTCCTTCTGCACATGCAGCTACCTCAGCACTCAGATCCTAGAGAACACAGCACCCAGCAGAACTCCACACCCAGAAGCTCCCCCAACATCTCAGGTATTTCATACAAAAAAAGTGCCTCCATAGAGACACTTCCCTCTCAATAGCTGTTCCAGTATCCAAAAGTTGATTTATAGCAAGCTCCAGAGGGAAATTTCCAGCAAATTCCATCAGTCCAGCTCCTCGTCTTCCATCTAGTGGGGCAATCCTGTGCTCTCAGCCCTTCAGGGAATGGGGGCAGGAAGGGAGATGTATGTTAGTTAAGCTTTTATCTCAGTGCAAAGTGTAACGGTTACTGATTATATATGCTATTCACTATTCCTATGTTCTTACAATTCTCTTAACTTATTCCTAGCCAATTACACTCATCATTGAAATCCTCAATTATAGTAAATAATTTTTTTAGATTGAACCAAGCATCTCATGCATGCTAAGCACATGCTCTACCAACAACCCCAATAATTCTATATATTAACTTTTCCATATTCAAATTACTGTGTGGTTTCTCTCTCATGATTTGCCTCTAATACCTATAGCATCACACACTAGAAGGAAATTTAAAAGTTCAATCTTTAGCTTAACCAAATCTGAATGTTTAAAATTGGTTGGATATGCCGGGCATGGTCATGCACACCTATAATTCCAGCAGCTCAGGAGTCCAAGACAGGGGGATCACGAGTTCAAAGCCAGCTTCAGTAACTTTGCAAGGCCCTAAGCACTTAGCAAGACTCTGTCTCAAAATAAAAAAAAATCAAAAGGCCTGGGGATGTGGCTCAGTGGTAAAGTGCCCCTGGGTTCAATCCTTAGTACCAAAAAAATTGGATATTGGTTGCGTGGTAGAGCTTTGTACACGTACTTGGTAAATATTTATTTCCATCTGCATTACTGCTCCGTCTTCAGCTGAAAAGCTAAAATGCATGGTCCCTCTAAACTGCTGGGATTCCTTCCTCCTGAGGAAGGACAATTATAGGCCCTCCAAGATTAATATAAATAATTCCCGAGCCCTCCCGGAACTTTATCCAACATCACTATCCTTCCCACAAAGTGGATACATTTTTCCATTTCAACTGGTTCTAAGTGGAGAGACTGAGGGTATTTAGATTAATTGAGGAATGATTGTAACTATAAGCTTTTGAGCCAAACACACTTTTGTGTGTGAACCCAACCCTATCACTAACTAGTTTTATGATTTTGGGAAAGTTATTTACCCTCTTTGAGTCTTAGTTTCCCCCTTTTCCACATTTTTATTGGTGCATGATAGTTGTACATAATGGTGGAATTTGTTGTTACTTATTCATATATACACATCATGTAATAATATAATTTAGACAATATCATCTGTGTAATCTGCATAATAGAATTTACTTCCATAGGAATGGAACCATCATATGACCCAGCTATACTGCTCCTCAGTATTTATCCTAAAGAATTAAAGTCATCATACTATATAGCAATACACACATACCATGTTTATAGCAGCACCATTCACCACAGCCAGAGTATGGAATCGTCCTAGATATCTATCATTGGATGAATGGATAAAGAAAATGTAGTTATATACATAATAGAGTTTTTTTTCAGCCATAAAGAAAAATGAAACTATGTCATTTGCAGGAAAATGAATGGAACTTGAGAACATTATTTTAAGGAAAACAAGCCACACTCAGAAAGTCAAGGGTTATATGTTTTCTCTCATATGTGGAAGCTAGAGAGGGAAAAGGAAAACAAAGGTAGGGAGGGGGCGTCACGAAAATCAAAGAGAGATCAATAGTGGAAAGGGACTGGGGGGAAGGAGGTGGGGAGAGAAAGAGGAAATATTGCCCAAATTATATTGTTACATTATGTATACACATTAATACGTAACAATAAATTCCACCATTATGTTACTGTAATGTACCAGTAAAAAATGTGGGAAAGGCAGAGGGAGAATTTACTTCCATAGGGTTGTTATAAGGATTATATAAAATTATGCAAGTAAAAAATGTTACCAGCAAATATAATGGTGGTTGCTCTTCCTAAAAAGTGCAAAACAACATTTGTATCTGCCTATTTAGTCATTATGGTGTCAAATACAAGTTGATACTAGTGAATGGACAAGAGATGGGGAAGGAAGGAGAAAAGGGGGAAGGAAAGATTGGGTAGAAGGGAGGTAAGCAGGATCCATGCATGATACATGCATATAGGGAAAGGTCACAGTGAAACACATTAATTTATGCAATATGTGCTAAAACGATAAAAATCATGCAAGTCAACCTATAGCCACATTGAGTGGCCAGAGTGGATCCCAATACTCAGAGCTGGTCCCATTCCCACAGGTAGCTCTGGCTGCCTTTGCGCTTTCACCTTGGCTTCAGTTCTACTCTCATCACCAGCCCCAGACCCAGGGGTTCATAAAGAAAGATCAAATCTTGAGATGCATGACTAGAGACAAGTCATCAGAAAAGTACAGAAAGCACTACCCAATCCACATACAATATGACCTACATATGTATTTTAAAGTCTAATAGCCAATTTCTAAAAAGAGACCAGCAAAATTAATTTTAATAACATAATTTACATATGTATGCATTTACATATATGTATATATAAATTCCAGATCCAAATCATAACAAATATATATATATATATATATATATATATATATATATATACACACACACATATAATGTCCGCCCCCCCAAAAAAAAACACTTATGTGTTTAAGGCTTAGTCTCCAATGCATTAGTGTTCAGAGGTGAGGTCTTCAGGAAGTGATGGGATGATGAGGACTCTGACCTCATCAATGGGTTAATCCATTAAAGAATTCATAGGTTAATGGACTATTGGGAGGTGGTAGAAATTTTAGAAGGTGGGGCCCCAAAAACCAAAGGTTGAATGTTTTCTGTAATATGTAGAAGTTAATCCCAAACAAGTGGGGAGGGGATTAAAAAACTAATAGAAGATCAGTGGAATAGACAAAGGGGAATGAAGGGAAGGTGGGAGGGATGGGATAAGGAATGACAGTAGAATGAATCTGACATTACTTTCCTATGTACATGTATGATATGCCACAGTGAATCTCACCATCATGTGTATGTCCATAAAAACACTAATTAAAAAAATAATTATGGGTGAATAGAAGAAATATCAATAGAGTAGAGAAGGAAGCAGGGGTGGGGCAGGGAAGGGAAGGGAAGGGAGAGAATGGGGACTGAATTAGAACAAGTTATATTCCATGCTTTTATAATTATGTCAAAATAGATTCTATTGTGGTGTATAAACTAAAAGAACCAATATAAAAAAATAGAAGGTGGGGCATAGTTGGAGTAAGTAGGTCAATGGGGACATGTTCTTATGGATGTATTTTGTCCTTGGTCCCTTCCTCTCTGGTGAGCACTCTCTCCCCTCTTCTCCCTTCCCCACCAACCCCTTCTCATTCCCAGCCACCAGGAAGTGAGCAACTCTGCTCTGCCGCATGCTCCCCTCAATGATGCTCTGCCTCATCACAGCCCCATAGCAATGGGGCCAAGGGACCATAGACTGAAACTGCTGAAATTGTGAGCCAAAATAAATATTTCCTCCTTTTAGGTTGTTTGTCTTGGGTATTCTATCACAGCAACGGAAAGCTGACCAACACCATAATACATTATAATTTCCAAAAGTAATTCATATTTAAAATACAATAGGATATCTCCTATTCTGTTTTCTTTTTTAGGTCTTTGAAATCAGTATGATTGTACGCTTACCACGTGTCTCAGCTCTGACCAGGCACATCAAGCTCCTGCTGCAGTGAGGGCCACATGCAGTGAGTGACCACCACAGGATAGAGACCTTCTAGACCATCTAGAAGGCCCCTCATGTTAAGAAAAAGATACAGATACTCAAAGAAGCTTGCCTAGTCCCCTCATGTTAAGAAAAAGTTACAGATACTCTAAGAAGTTTCATGAATTGTCCTTCCTGAGTCACATAGCCAGAGAGTGCAAAATCAAGAGCAGGAATTGAAGCACCTGCTGCCTTGCCTGGATTTGAAACCCAACTCCACCCCTTATTAGCTGTGTGGCTCAGGACATGTTTCCTCAGTTACCTCTCAGAGCTTCAACTTCCTTTTATATAAAAAGGAGAAAATAATATGTTCCCTAGAGTTGTGGTACAGATTAAATACAGTAATGATGTAGAGCACTTAGCCCACAGCGAGCACTGGCTAAATTGAATAATAAGTTATCATAATCAACTAATCACACTGTCTTTCAACCAATCTCAGCCTGATGTAGCAGGAGACAGGAAAGGAACAGCCTCCTACTGCACACCAGTGGCTTTGGATGTGGCCTTAGTCTAAGCCAGCAAGACAATGTTGCAATGCTATACCTGCCCCTTATTGATTTAGCACAGCTCTCCCTGTATTTACAAATTAGGAAACAGAAAAAGTGATTTTCCTTTCAAGGTTCTTTTTATAACAGGATCATGGTAAATTTTTAAAATTTCAGCAATAAGATCAAAATTGTAAGCAGGCATTCATTAAATGCCCCCTGCATCCTCATCCCTGGTAACTCCATGGTCCCTGGTTCACCAGACTTCTCCATTGACCCTCCTTGTCCAGCCAGAAGCCACAGAGATTGCTCCAACGGAGATAATGTCATTTGTTGACATTTCCCAGGTGACAACAAAGTCAAGCCCTCTTTTAGGGAGCTGAGTCTTTGAATATAATTAGCAGTTCAAATTACCCTCAGGGGATTGAGGTTTGGCTTTCCTTCTTGTCAAAAAGAACCACAGCTACCAGAGAAAGGATGGAAGTTGAACCAAAGAAACTTCTCTGGGCCTTTCTTTACTTAAGGATCTCAAGTGGAGCAGCAAATGAGAAGGAGCAAAGGATTCCAGGTTCTACTCCTAATTTATCTTAGAAATTTACTTCCAAGTGTGCCAGCAAGTATGACATTTCTACTTCCAATTAAAAAGTGCCTAGTATTCATCCTACCACTTATAAAATACTTGGCTAAAAATTATTTCAATTTTCAAGAAATTTATGACTTATTTTGGAAGAAATAGGTTTACATAATATAGATGGCAAAATAATATCATGTGTGTTACATATTATTTTAATTATTGGTGTATATCTCCATAATTAGTCATATAAGGCTATTAAAAGAACCGAAGATGTGGTCCACCAAGCAGTTTAGGAATCAAGAGGCGTGAAATAACATCAGTCTGGAGCGATGCGTTGAAGTCCTTAGCCAGGAGGTAGTCTGAACCATCAGTCCGCTTTAAAGGCAATCTGAGGCAGTTCCAGGGAACGGTGAGGAAACAGGAAGGACAAATCTTTGGCTTGTCTAGATGACCATGAGGGATGGAGGAGGCCAATGTCAAGGACTCATGAGAGAAGTGGGAAGTAAGTGGGAAAAGTAGTATTTTGCTGACAGATGGCTTTGGCTCCCACTCAGCCAAGCCCTCTGCAGGGCCTTGGTGAGGGAGCTGTTGACAAAGTCCCTGCAGTGCTCCTGAACCAACACTACCTGAAGGCACCAGTGGCAGACCTCAAATGCCATCAAGGGTTGAGCCCACTAACCAGCCTGCCACTGAAAGACTTGAACACTGTTTTAGTCAGCTTTTTTTGCTGCTGTGACCAAAACACCTGACAAGAATAATTTTAGAGGAGGAAATGTGTATTTTGGGGCTTACAGTTCCAGAGGACTCCGTCTATAGATGACTGATTCCATTCCTTGGGGCTCAAGGGAAGACAGGACATCATGGTGGAAAAGTGTGGCAGAGGAAAGTAGATCAGGACATGGCCACCAAGAGGCAAAGAGAGATGAAGCTCAGCTTACCAAATATATACCCCAAAGGCGTGCCCCCAGTGACCACCTCCTCCAGCCACACCCTACCAGTCTATTGTTATCACTCAGTTAATCTGTTTAGTCAGCTTTTTCATTGCTGTGACTAAAAACCTGACAAGAACAATTTTGGGAGGAAAAGTTTATTTTGGAGGCTCACAGTTTCAGAGGTCTTAGTCTATTCCTTGGGGCTCAAGGTGAGGCTGAACATCATGGTGGAAGATGTGGCAGAGGGAAGCAGGTCAAGGCATGGCTCCAAGAAGCAGAGAGCAGAGAGAGACTCCATGCCAGTACAAAATATGTACCCAAAGGCATGCCCCCAATGGCCCACCTCCTCCAGCCACCCACTACCAGCCTTCAGTTACCAGTTAATCCCTATCAGGGGGTCAACTCATGGAGTTATGGCTCTTATAACCCAGTCATTTCACCTCAGCCTTCTAGGACTGTCTCACACAAGCTTTTGGGGTATACTTTCCATCCAAACCACCACAATCCCTAACAGGGGATCAACACACTGATTGGGTTAAGGCTTTCATAACGCAATCACTTCACCTCTAAACCTTCTTGCATTGTCTCACACATGAGCTTTTAGGGGATATCTAACATTAAACTATAATAGCTACCAAGGACCCTTGCCCTTCCTCCACACTTCTAGCCCCACAGAGGCTTCCTGACAGTGAGTGAGTGATGCAGATTTGACCCTGAGGCCCAGACTCAGTGATAACAAAAGCAAGAATGGAAGTGCAAAGTAGAAGTTGGCCAAGAAAAGAAGAAATGGGTATCCCTGCCTTGAGGGCTCTTAGAAATCTGAGAACTTTTAATAAATGTAATCATATTACATTCACACCCTGGGTTGGCTTCTGGAAGAAGAAATTATAATAGTTCTGTAAACCCATGAAGTGATAAGGAGGCCTCCTTCATAAAGCTACAGGCACTTTTAGGTATGCTGATATTTAATTCACTAACAGTGTTTTGTTTCACATTTATGATACGAAGGTCTTACCCTGATTTTACAAAATAAATGCACATCACAGGAGCTGGTCCTAATTACCTCCTGCCCTTTGCATATCTTTTTTAGGCCTTCTCTTTGACATTATGTTTGTACTTTCCCTTCTAACACAGTTTTGCTCAAGAGTCCAGTATGATTATTTTAAAAACATACATGAGAAAAACTGGAAAGTATATTTATCCATTCCATTGCCTTCAGCCTTGAAAGTCTTCCCAATGAAGCTTCTTTAATTCTCTGACAAACTTTGGTATCTGTAAACAGTAGCCAAAAAAATCATATTAAAGTGTTAGTTCAACAATTCCATCACACAAGCATGCTTGAGCATCTCATCTGTCCTCAGTCTACCATCCTGCCTGAGCCTTCAGCACTTTTCCTGAGAGTAGACAACTTTCTTAACTCATACCTGAAACTTACAAAAAGCTGATGTCAGCCCAAGGCAGTCCCTCCTGCTTTTTGGCATCTTTCCGATTGCCAGGGAAATGAAATCAGATGAGCTGCTGACATCTGGTGGCTGCTAAGCAGAGTATAAACTAAGTCTTGGAAGGACTTTGCCTCTGATTCTAATAAACTCCCAACTTCTGATTCCTGGAGGCCTTCCCTCGAGCTAATGTATGCATTTATGTTTTATCCAAAGGGAAATCAGGAATGCAAACTAAGAAGCGATGGGAACACTTTCCCCATGGCTCTGAGAAGATGAATTTTGGCTACCAGAAGAGAAAGTTGGCCTTCCAGAGGAATCCAACACTCTTCAGATTAGGAAAAAGATTAGATTCAACACCAACAGACTCGATGAATCAGCAAAATGAATAACACAGGAGCGTCCCTTTTGATTTAAAGGTAACACTTTTCTTGAAGATGGAAATGATTTTCCGTTCATTTATTCTTCACCACTCAAATATTTTTAAAAAGCTCTCCATTTGTTGGAGGCCATAGGTGTCGCCCAGAGGTTTGTGTTCTTCCACTCTTCTACTTCTTGACATGGTGGGTGCCACCAGGAGCTGGTGAAGTGTAAGAGATCACGATTCTTTGCTCATGAAAATTCTTAAAATTTATCTTCAGAGAAAAATGTAGAATCCTTGCTCTGGATAGAACAAAGGCATCCACCAAAGAAATTCCCAGTTGGATGGCAGGTAGCTCTGAAGTATGAGACACTAAGGAAAGACAAAAAGTAAGTTAGTCACTATTATAAAATACTATTTGATTTTTCATAGCACTTATGACTCAATAAATGTAGTCCTTTTTCGATTTTTTTCAATTTTTTATTTTTTCAATAAATGTATTCATCTATTTGCTTTGTTGTTGTTGTTGTTTGTTTTTGCCTATTTATTCTTGATTTTGCCTCTCTCCTCAACATGCCCTTCCTCCTGAAAATGAAGAATTGTATTGAGAACAGAGACCTTGGGTGTCTTGTCCACCATTATGGCCCCAACAGCTGAAACATTGTATAGTACATGGTCAAGTTCTCCAGAGTTGGTTTAACAAAAGATTGACATGTTTCCACAGTTTCTCTAGAAACAGAAGTCCATACTTTACAGGACTTCTCTCTGGAAAGTCCGTAGAAGCGACCCATTCAGGGACACTATGGAAGCTCCATAATGACTCGATGCCTCATTGATTGGCAGCCCACAGCAAAGGGTCAACATGCAGAAGCTGGCCTACTCTCCTCCACAGGCTCCTGGAGGTTGGCTAGTGTTCGCAAATGAGGCAGGAGGAAAAGTACCTTCACCACAAGGCCTTCCAAATGCTCCCAGGCATTGGGAACAGCAATCTTCATAGGCAGGTAGAATACGTAACAGCATACGTTCTTGGTTCTAGATTTTGATTGCTATTTGGGTGTGCAGGACTCTGTGGGCGGTGGGGGCAGGGTGCTGGAAAACTTTCTGTCTCCAGCAGAATGGTTTCCTGAGGAAATGAGAAATGGGGGCGGGTGGGTGGGAAGGAATGAGAAAATTCCAGTAAGGAAAAAAGAAAACAACTGACTTTTGTCTTTGGAATAGGAAATGTTATTGGCAGATCAGAAATTCTAGCATCTCTGTGTGTTTGAAGTATGACTTTTTAAAATGCAAAAAAAAAAAAAAAGAAAGAAAAAAAGAAAAGTAAAAGAACAATCCATGGGGCATGAGACTCTAGAATGAACACTTAAAAGTCAACATGTTTAAAAAGAGAAGTTTAGGGAAGCTTGACCCAGAGGGATGAGAATGTGGGATACATGTTCCTCTCCCTCCACTCAGCCCAGGAGA
>PVKS010008230.1:0-69290 GCA_004027875.1 Aplodontia rufa
TTATTTCTCCTCCCTTAGGATATGGACTATACTTAATGACCCAACTGCAATTAATAGAACGCAGCAAAAATGACTCCCAAGAGGGAGTCATAACAGACAGAACTGCTTCTGTTTGCTTTCTCTTGGGGAAGCCAGCAACCATAACATGAGGACCCTGAGGCTGCCCTAAGGTTATGTCCATGTGGCCCGGAACTGTGGCTTCCGGCCACCAATCAGCACTAGCTTGCCACATGTGTTTTTGAGACATCTTGGAAGCTTATCTTCCAGACCCAGTTAAGTCTTCAGATGAGTGCAAATAGGCTAATATCTTGACTTCAGCCTCATGAGAGACCTTGAGCCATAACCACCCAACCAAGCTACTTCTATATCCCTCTCCACAAAAAGTACTGTTCTAAGCCACTGAGTTCTGAGTAAATTGTTGCTCAGAAATCCATAGCTAATAGAACTATTTTAACAGTGGTTGTCTTCCCATCCACGAACATGGTATGTTCTACATTTATTTAGCTCTTCTTTAATTCCTCCTTGCAATTTTTGAATTTTCAATGTATAGACCTCGCATATTTTTCATTAAATATATTCCTAATTCTGATTTTATATAATTGAAGTAATTTTTATAGTTTTTCTCCAACTATTTATTTCTGATGTATAAAATACAGTTGATTTGTTTATTGCTTTTATATTCTGCAACTTTGATGAATTTGTTTACTATTTCTGTGTAGCTTTACTGTGAATTGTTAGGGTTTTCTGCATGCATGATCATGTCATCAAAAAATGTATTTTATTTGTATGCTTTACTTCTTCCTTTCCAATCTATGCCTTTCATTTTTCTTGTCTTACAGCACTAGCCAAGGCTTCTATAACAGTGTTAAATAAAAGTGATGAATGGACAGCCCTCCCTTGCACCTGGCTTTAGATTGAAAGCATTGCATTTTTTACCATTGAGTTTATATCTATAAATTCACAAACCTTTCCAGTTCTTCATATTCACACCTGGTTTATTTTTGATCCAATATAAGACACAAGTTTCAACATAAGCCACTGGCCTAAATTCTGGCATTCTGATCAGTAAGCTAGTGGAGTTTCTGGGAACGCTCCTTTAAAGTAGCCTTTACCCTTTTTCCCTTTCTTTAGTTTCTTCCCACTCCCTGGAACACAGTTAAGATTGTTGAAGATTTTTTAACATGAAGGAGAAATAAAATTTTGTTCTATTTAATCTCACTGTTGTTTGAAATGTTATGTTTTGTACAGTTGACCTGATCTTCCTGATGTATGATTTGCCAGAAAAGGAAAGTTTAGAGCAGCTTTCTAAGATAGTTTGTTAGAAATGACTAATGTGACTAGTCTAATTCTGTCTCTATTCCAGTCCCAAGTCCCAAGAATCAGAAGGATATCCAATGTTTTATTGGATGCCTCAAAATGTTCCCTAACTTGAAAGAGTTAGATCAGCTATACAGAGTTGAATCGGAATCAGTTTTGTACTTGAAGAACAAGACAGAAAGACACTCACAATAATTGTTGAAGCCACATGGTTCCTTGTGTCATGAAAAGCACAATCTTTTCAAAATTAATCATAAATGGCAGAAATAACTTTGGGCATCCCTAATTTGCATACATATTCTTTGGGTGGTAAATTAAGGACTTTATGGAGTTTCTTCTTTCCTTTAGTGTTTTCAGAACAGAAGGACACAAAGCAAAGTCTGCTTGCTGAGATCCAGGCAAAAGGGGGTGTTTGATTCTGTCATACAGAAGCAATGTCATTCTCCCAAGAAAGCAGCCCCTGGTGCTTGTACATTTGCCCCATTAGATAGGTTTCTTGATTGTGGGGACTGTGGTCAACAGGGACTTCAGCTGTGCAGCTTGCCTGGGGTGTTCTGTTCAGCCACATTTGGCTGGAGAAAGAGAGTAGCACCTGGTGGTGTCACTGCCAGGTCGTGGCTTCTCATCCTTGTCTGTGGTTGTTTCAGGCTTACACAGAGGACACTTGAGGTTGTCTCTGTAATCAAGAGGGTTCATGTTTTCTATCCAGCAAATTCAGTTCTTAATTTGCGTAATGAACATTATTTAGTTCTTCCCTTCCTGAAAGCTGAATACTCTGAAAAGTCTGCATAAGCATGCACTTGCTACCCATGTTTGTTAGTGGCTTAAAAGAAAATGATTTCCTGTTATTTTGCCTTGTAGGTTAGACTTAGGAGCGAACAGCTTTCACCTTTGCCAGATGGGGCACTCCTTCCTCCAACCCAGAGCCACAGCCTAGGTCTTTGGCCTACACTCTTAGTGGGATATAGGCCAGAATGTTCTCTGGTTGCCTGATCTCTGTGTCCCTCTTCCTAACCAGAGTTCTGATTCTTGCACCCAAGTGCTGAGATTCCCACACTAGCTGGCCTTCCCAGACATTCATTAGCCATTGTCTTTTGCTGTATCTGTTCATCTGTTCCATCCTCCTCATTGGTGGCCTTTCATTTTGACCTTTGGAGGGCCTCACAGATCCCTGGATAATTTCCTCTGGCCTTATGACATGCAAATTCCAGCATTTGGGTTTTGTTGTTTGGGTTTTTGGTTTTGTCATTGGTTGGATTTTTGTTTGGTTGGTGTAGGAGGAGATTTCAAATCTAGAGCTTTATCTTAGGAAAGCACTTTAGTGCTGAGCTATATCCCCAGCCCATGGTCTATCCTTAAAGCCTGTTGTTTTGACAGGCTGTATGACTTTCAAGAAAACGATCTCATTCATAAGTCTCCATATGAGAAGGGTTTATGAGATAATGAAAAGTAAAAAGTAATGTGTAAATGTAAGGTAGCAATGATAAGGTGATATTCTGAATCCTTTTGGTAGATTAGGTAAAACTGATGCAGTTATTCTTACCCAGTCTTGTTATGGAATGGGGTGGCATATTCAAATGTTCATGGGGAACTAAGCTTTTAAGCTCTATACGTTTTAATCCTTTGTGAATATCCAAAACGTTTTAAAACAGTGCTTTGTTTGACAGTTCAAGGTCATGCTGGTATGCTGGAGGCATGGACAGGTGACTTCCTCCTGCAGACTGCTCCTGGCACATGTGGTTGTCATCTTTGGTACTGGTTTACTGTGTCATCACTTGGCCTACAGTTCAGATTAGGCTGTTTGTAGATGTACAGAATATCTTTACATATTTATTTTTATGTGGTACTAAGGTTTGAACCTAGTGCCTCTCACACGCCAGATAAGCACTCTGCCACTGAGCTACAAGCTCAGCCCCCAGAAATGAAACCTTAATGTATACAGTGTTTTATGTCTGGCTTCTTTTTCCCAACATGATGTTTTTAATTAAGCTTAAACATTCCATATGAATTTGAGGATTAGCATTTATATTCCATCAAAACACCCCATTAAGATTTTATTTTTAAATATATTGAATTTATGTATTCTTAGTGAAAATTGGAACCTTGACTTCATTTTTCCATTCATGGATGTGTCTTTACATATTACTACTGTTTTCTAAAACTACCCCTTATTACATACGTCTTCAGTTTTCTCTACCAAGGCCTCACATAATTTTTATTGGATCTATTCCTAGCATCTCATAGCCGTTTTTCCCTTCCAGGCAGTCTATTTCACCTCTGGTTGCTTTCTAGGATTTATTTTTGTCTGACTACAGTGGATCTAGAAGTCAGTTGCATCTTGTTATACTTCTAGGACTTTTCATTTTCAGTCTGAGGATTTAGATTCCTTACTAATTCTGGAAAACTCTGATGAGCTATCCTCTCTTTACTGCTCTGCCCCATGTTCCCCTTCTTGTCTTCTGGGCCCACACTGCATGTGCTCTCTGTCTGCTCTGCCACCTCAGAGCCTTCTCCATCGCTGTGGCAGAGAGAGGGCAGAAATGAGGCTTACTGGCTGTGGGGAGGAAGCGGCTGCTTCTCACAGACCTGTCATGCTCCACCACACTGCGGCCTGCATGGCACCTGGCTCAGCCCTGAGCCCGCCTTCCATAGGCACCTCTGCAGGACTCGCAGTGCCCGCTTACGCACCCACTGATGTGTAAGTGTGCTTTCCGTTTTGTCAGTGTGGTTCAGGAGCATAGATACTTTCTAGTTTCTGAGCATGGAGTTTGTTTCTGTTTTCATTTTCTTTATTGTTTTGTACTATTTTTGAGAGAAGGAGCTTGGAAATTATTTGAAAACAAGCCCTCCAACAAGGCACTCTTCCACCCACTACCATCACTTTAGCTCCTGCCACTGCTCCAGACCGTTCCTATAAGGTCATGAGAGGCCTCCAAGGGCACGTCCAGTGCGCATTTCTCTCCATCTTACTGAACTGTCAGCTGCATTAGACAAAGCCAACTCTTCGCTTCAAACACGCTTCTCTTGGCCTCACTGACATAAAACTCTTCTAGTTTCTCTTCTCTTCCTTGGCAGCCCTTTCTCTGATTTCTGTACTGGCATCTTCTACTCCATCCATCCACAGAATATTAGTGTTCTCCTAAATTCACTCGTTAGTGCTGTCCTCTCTCCTGTGATGACCCTCTCCCCATGTTATCTCGTCTGGTCCCTTTGGTTTAATGTCATGTAATATCCACAGACTTCCAGGTTCTTATCTCTGTCTTAGTCCCTGAGTTCCAGTCTGTATGTCCAGCTGCCCACTTGGTAGCTTCACTGAAATGTCTAATTAATACTCCCAGTCTCAATCCTGTGCACTCTTTGCTGTTTGCAAAGTGGACTGCACAGTGTCATCCTTAAGATCTTCTCAGGTGTCACTTCCTTCAAAGGCTTCCCTCACTACCCAAACTGAAGTACATCCCTGCTGCAAGTCACTGTGTCCTTCACAGAACTTGTGTGAGACTTGCTTACTGGCTTTTCTCCATGTTGGTCCCCTGTAAGAACAGGGGTCCTGTCTCCTTTCCTTGGCAGCATTCCCAGCACAGGAGCTCAGCAAGCCCTTTACTGATTGAATGGCATTAATAAAACTATTATATAGGTGGACAGTTGTTTTGTGCTTTTATTTGATATGAGTATCTTCTTGTCCTAAGGATAAATTCATAACATTAATTTTTTTTAAGAGAGAGGGACACAGAGAGAGAATCAATTTTATTTAGTTTTTCGTGTGGCCTTCGGTGCTCCAACACTTTGTTGTGTAGATGGTGCTGGGGTTTGAGTTTGCATGCTTGCACGTGCCAGCGAGCACGGTAACCACCGAATCACCGCTCCAGCCCCAGTTTTTAGAAGGGAATAACCATAGTTGTTTCTATCTAGAAAACCATAGGGAGTCTCGGGACTTCTCATTCCTTAAAAATGACCTTAAAGATGAAAAACAGGTTTGTTTGTAAAAAGAATCAGCACTTACTAAGTAATATTGATGAGGAATTAGACATCTAGAAAAATCAGTACTTAAAAAATTGATTAAAATTACGTAAATAAAAACCAAGGTTTTATTTGTCCCTTTTTTCTGATGAATGACTGGGTCAGATGATGGGTCATCAAAGCTGTCCTCTACTAGTGTCTCTCTGTGATGGCCATCTGCCAATGAGGGTAACCGCAGTTAGTACAATGAGAAATTGTTTAATAATCAAATAAATCTTTTATGGCCTTTAAAAAGCAAAGACATTGTTTTTTAAGTATTTGCCTTGTACTTTGTTAAATGCCTAGGATTTTGCTCTCTCCTAATTTAATAAAAATAATTTTGTTTTATTGAGTAAATTAAATTTTTGTTCTTTTGTATTGCTTAGCATGCTGCAACATGGTAGGGGTGTTTGCTTATCACCTACCACTGTTAAATTTAAGAAAAAAAGCCATCTGACATGTTTTACAGCTTTTGATTTCTATCTTAAATGTGTTCTTTAAAATTGTATTACATTTCAACAACCCAGCTGGACTTTTTATCTTTTAGATTTCGGGGATGTGCTATGACCGCAAAATGTTGCAAGTCCACCAGGTGCTCTGCATCCCCAGCTGGGTGGCCCAGTTCTTCTCTTGGACACTTGAACCCATCTTCTCGTCTTCAGAACCCTCCAGTGAGGCCAGAATTGGGATGGGAGCCACAGTGGACATCCAGAGGCAGCAGAGAATGGAGCAGCTTGATCGACAGCTGGTGCTCTCCCAGTTTGCACAAGTGAGGCGACAGAGGCAGCAGCAGGTAACTGAGTGTGAATACTCTGCAGCCTAAGCCCACTTTTCCCTGTCATTCTGTGTGTGATACCAACTTCATTTTATTCCTGTGCTTTGTGGATTTGACATGTTTCCAAGTAGAACATAGGTCTCTCATAGTGGTTATGTTTAAAAAAAAACATCGCAGCTGAAGGATTGGTCAAACTGGACATTCTTGTTCCACTTACATTAGATAAGCACTGTTTCTTAGAGAAACACCAACCTAGTTAGCATGATGGGATATTTATCTGTGTTTATAATCTCGTAAAAGCCACAGTGTCTTCCTGTTAAAAATGCTGCTCATGTGCTGTGGATGAAGAACAAATGTAAAACTTCATGATTTTCCTTGGCTGAAATGAAGATAATGTGAAGGTGAGAAAATTTTAAGGGAATAAGCAGTGAGTGAATGGAATTAATGTCATGTTTTCTTGCCGTTGTCAGTAATTAGGAACTGTTGCACATGCCTGCTAAACACTGCAGTGCGAGGCACTCTGATGCCACGCTTGTCTTTCGGGGAGGCGTGAGAAGGAGGAGTTCTGTGCATCACACATGTCTAGGACCCAGCACAGCGGGCTCCTCACACCTTACCTCCATCTCCATCGCCCTCTGGAGCTGCCAGAGACATCATTCTCCTGCTGCCTCCCTGTCTCATGTCAGCCCAGAGTGCAGGAGGTCGGTCCGCAGCCTCACAGCAGCCTGGAGACGTAAAGTCATCTCTGATGTCCTTGGAGGCCATTGAGGGCGCAGGTCCCAGCATTTAGATTTGGGGTAGAGGCATGGGGGAGAGGGAGCATAGAAGTTGTTCCCTAAAGGTGTCTTTGGATTTGAAGCGATTCTGGGACATACCGTAAAGGTGGCCATGGGATATTTAGGAATGGAGGCAGACATGCCTCTCTTGGAGCTGGAGGTGCAGGTGAAGGAGCCAGCTCTATATAGATGCAACCCGAGCAAGAAGCTAGGGAGCTAAAGGGAAGGATTGGAGAGAAGAGGGGAGGGATGGGGAGGGGAGGGCTTTTCTTGGCCTCTCTGTGTGCTGTGTAGCATTCATTTCTCCCCAGATTCCTCTGGAATGAGGGTCTTTAAGGGAGAAGGACCCTTCCTCATGTTTTTGGCTTCTTGGAGGGAGAGTGTATCAGTTTCTATGACCTGTTTGGGGATAGAGAAATCCTAGTTTCCATAACTTGCTTCAGGAGAGAAGGGGCAGGAGACAGGCTGACAGAAGGCCAGGGAGACCTTGCTCTTGGAGGCCTTCCAGTGTCCTTCAGTTCAAAGTGCCCCGCACACCAAGGTGCTGTACTGTGGGATATCATGTTCTGAGCCCTACCACTCTTCTTTTAAGGACGCCAGTCCTGTTTGATTAGGGACCACCTAATGACATCATCTAGCATTAATTCCTAAAAGCTCCGTCTTTAAATACAGTTGTGCTGTGGTGTAGGACTTCAGCATATGAATGTGGGAGGTCATGATTCTGTCGATTCTGTCCAAAACCTTGCCCTTTCAGAGTGAAAAGGCCCAGTCCGCTCTTGGGGCAGTGATATATAGGGCTGTGTGGTCTGTGGTTGGAGTTGCTAGACCAGCCTGGGTGAGTGGGGCCCCTGCACAGCCTCCATCCTGCCACCCTGGCTGCTCTGTCTTGTGCCGGCACTGGCATTGACAGGTTGCTGAGTCGTCTGTCTGCCCCTGTTGGGTGCCTCTTCTATGGGGATGGCCGTGTAGGCACTGATCTCTAGAGCAAAGCCACCCTGCTGCCTGCTGTTCCTTCCACTTGCCTTTTCCTTGGGTGTCCTTGTCCCCTCCCATCCACTCCACTGACCAACCAACAAAGTCATTTGCCACATCCAGTCGATCCACTACTGTGTGTTACCACCCGAGGTCACTTCTCTTTGCACACAAAGTGGATGACCGAATGCACCACCCAGCTCTGCCCACTGGAGGATCTTCCCACCTGCCGTCTTTCAGGGTCCCCTCGAGTGGAGCCATGGAGTAGCTGTGATCCCTTGCCACCAACTGTATTCTGACCAGATTTGGCCATTGTTCTCTGCCACTTGCTCTTCAAGGACCCTTCACATGTGGCAGGAGGTGTTAGCTGGGGAAGAGGTTTCGGTGCAGCTGAGGAGGGTGACTTCATGTCTGGCATAGCTGCCGCTGCAGCTCACTTGAGCCCTCTGGCCCTGCCGGTGCTGATCCTAGGTGTGCCTTACTTCTGTGGCCCTTGGATAGGCAGAGTTTCTTTCAGGAGCATAATTGTCTGCTGCTGTAGATGCATGTCCTGTCCAGGATCCTAGGGACCTGCATGTGACTTCTCCCTTGTGGTTAGCTACAAATGCCATGGTGTCTTTCACAGATACTTTGAATGCCACAGGATCTGCCAGGTTGCCCAGTCCAAGCCTTAGTGAAGGAGTCACCCAGTCACCTGCCCTCCTGGGGCACCCATTCCTGCCAGCATGGGGAAGTTATTGCCTCTCTGTGGCTCTTCCCACTGCTTGCCCAGCTCCTTCACTCATAGCTTGGTCTTCCTGGCACAACTCTGAGGTTTCGAGGTTACCAGCCCTTGGGCTCTTGCTGGAGCCTTTGCATTGGTCGGTCTGCTGGACTGAAAGAGTGTACTATTCGTCTATCTGTCAGCTTCCCAAGTTCTGTCATTTATGCACCTGAACGTCATGAGGTTAGCATCCTGCTGAACCTCACCAGGCAGCGTTAAATCCTTTGCCTTCCCATCTGGTGAAAGACCACGTATAGGGCTCTTTAGTGAACACACCACTGAAGAGCTTGTGCGTGTGTACAGGTGTGAGGACAGGGTGTGACATGGTCATACTGTGGTGTCACAACTGGGGGAAGTTCCCTCCATCCCCTTGACAGCCACTCAGTTCTTGGTGCTTCGTGTGTGCTGGGTCCAGGGCTCTCCGCTGAGGATGCCCTTGTGGAAGACAGCAGCAGTCCTGGTCATTACAGAGCCTGGGGCCTTCTGCCTTGCAGAATCACCATGCTTTGCTGTCAGTCAGAAGACCAGCCACCATTTGTCATGTCAGTCATGCGCTAAGCACCTGGCATATATGATCTCTTCATTCCCAGTGACAGCCTTGAGAAATACAGGCTTTCTTTCATGAGCCTCAGGGATCAGAGGGGTACTTGCTTGCCAGGGACATGCAGCTACTGATGGAGGTTCCTGGATTGGGACTCCAAGGCCTCTGCCCCAGATCCCTATATCATGCGACCTACTTACCCTGAGAGCTCCATGGAGATTTTCCCCTTTTTGCTTTGGCTGGCAGGAAACTCAGTGCCAGACTTAAGGTTGAGTCAGAGTAAGTCTTTAACCCAAATTCAGAACTTTCTCTTCCATTTACTTCTCAGTGTTTCAAGTGTACCTTTTCGTTTGTTTTAATACCCGTGAGTCCTTTATTATAGTCAGCTTCAAATTGCTTCTCCATTTAGAATAAATCCAGTATTTAAAAGCTGTTGGTTTTCAGATGTTTTCCATAGACGTTAGCCCAGAGGTTACAGTCAGAAAGTCATTCAGTTACAAACCCCTATACATTAAAATGCCTTGCGTCTATACCATGATTCTAATTCCTATTTAAAATGCTTTATGTTCCCCTTTTTAAAGCTTTCCAGAGTTTCATTTATTTTGTTCAAAAAACCAACTGAGAAATACAACTGCCATTTCCTATTTTCCAAACAAAAAGATTTGTTCACAGTGTTTTCTTTGGAACATTCAGAATCACCTGGAAGCCCTGTTTCAGGGTATCCGTGTCACATCTTTGCCACGTCTGTCATCTTACGTCACACTTCTGCAGCCCCTCAGCGGCTCACTGTTGCTCTCTGCACCACCCGCCACCCACACCTCTCACTTGGATCTGGGGTTGCAGTCCAGTTGCTTGAGAAGCTCCCACCAAGACTGGGGTTCTCCTGTGACACAGAAGAAGTAAAGGATATGTCCTTTCCCTTACTGAGTATATGATCAGCTCCAGGGAGCTCAGGCAGGTGTCCTGGGAATGCGTGGTCACTAACAGTGAAGTATGCCCTGCAGTATCCCTCAAGATGAGCTCTGTGAGGGCTGGTGCTTCCACCAAGGTCCAGGGCCTAGGGCAGGGCAGGGTTAGGATGGGTGAAGAGCGGGAGGCCCCCACTCCCGAGGCAGAAGCAGCCAGAGTTAGCATGGAGGTGGCAGGGCAACTTGAATAGGAAAGACTTCCTGGAGCCCCGTTTGAGAGAACCATGTCAGTGTGCGCAGGTAGAAGTGGGAAATGGTAGTGCAGCTGATAATGGAGGGGTCTTGTTAAACTTCACAGCAGGTGTTAGTTTTGACGTTGGAGGCTGTGAAAAGTGGTTTTCTCGGTAACAAAGGTAGGGCACTTACCTCTGAAAACTTAGTTCTACTTCCATGTGTAAGGTGGATGGGAGAAGGGAGAGACCACAGAGCAGGTGCTTAACTAGAGGGCGGGTCTGAGTCCAGCTCCCAGGTGAGGATGAGGCTGGTCTCCACCAAGCTGCTCTTCTGTCCTGCGCCCGCCCGCTGAGCTCTGCACCCGTTCTCTAGACCTGCGCCTGCGCACCCTGCTGCCTGCCAGCACTCCGCAGGCCTTGGAACTCGTCCCTTGCCTTTGCGGTTCACTCCCCTCCCTCACAGGCCCAAAGCTGCCACCCCACTGGGGATGCCTCCCACGTGGCATCCCTCTGCCCCTCACCCCACCCCAGTTAGGCCTGGGTTCCCACAGAAGTCTCTGCCCATCCCTCCCTTACCTGTCCACAGCCCAGCAGCCATCTCTGAAACACCAGCCTGCTGCTCTGCTCCCACTGAGATCCTCCAGTGGATCCCAAGCAGCAAAGTGGAAGCACAAGGCCTGCCTACCCTTGAGCACATCTCCTTCCCCAGCCAGCACGCAGCCGGCCTGCTGCAAGCCACGCTGAGCTGTTAGCACTTCATGTTCTTCCACGCTCCCGTGCCTTCACACCTGCCCTTTCCTCAGCCCCTGTGCACCCCACCCCACACCACACAGCCTCCCTTTCTGCTTGCCTGATTTCAGTTCCCTCTACAGTGTTCCTGGCAAATAGCACCTCCTCTGGGGAGCCCTTCGCAGCCTCCTACTGGGATGCTGAGGCTCCTCTGCCCCGGAGCTCCTGGCCAGACTCTCTACAGGCTGACTTCCCTGCCCCTTCTAATGCTGCTTCGATGACAAGACCATTTTTCTCTGTATCTCCAATAAGTAAATAATGCTGAGCACATAATAGGAGCTCAGTAAATATTTGGGAACTTCATGTGTAAATGGGTGAACAATAAATATTGAGAGAACTACTTCTTGACCTAAGGGCAGCTGAATACAGAGGAGCAGCCAGGGTGGGGACGATGCAGTGTCCTCTGTGAGGATGAGTGGGAACCACAGACCATGCTATGTTCAGGCAGGGAGAAGAGGAACCTGAGCCACTCTACAGAACCAGGAGCTCAGTGACAGGGGGTCTGCAGGAAGCACGGCGGGTGTTCGGCAGATTCAGATACCACCTCCCTCAAAAAGCCACATAGAGTCAGACAACGGGAAGAGACCACCTGCTTCCTTTTGGAAGGGGTTTCAAGGGAGGAGTGGGTGTGGAGAAGTACTGAGAGCTGGTGTGGTAGCCACCTTGCTCCAGCACAGCCCTGTAGTTACCCCCATGTTCATTAGGCTAACTTACTGCAGGAAGGTGGACTTGATCTTCGCTACTAGACCATTTCTGCTCAGCTGCGTGGCACCTGCAGTTTCAAGCTCTGCGGAACAGTGACCAGGGTGACAGCTCTGTAGGCCTCGCCTTCTCTGTAGCTGGGACCCAGAGTGTGGACAGGATCCGTGGCCAGGGAACCTCATGTTCATCAAGCCCAGCAGTGAGATGACATTCCAAATGTGTTCTGACCTCTCACAGATCCTTTCCAAGATTTTGGCTAATTGTCTCCTGGACAAGTGGCGATGTGAAGTGGGTCTGCCAACAAATATTCCTATCGATTGTGACCCACGTCTCAGCTTCCTGCATTCATGGTTGCTCCTTCTGGAAATGCGTCAGGCACATTAGCTCTGCTCTCACGCCTCACCCCAACACAGTTGCTGGCTGCTCAGTCGGGACCTTGCAATCGCTCTGCCACTTGCAGCTGTGGGTCCTTTTTCTGAAGCTGCCGAGGTATTGCGTGACTTCATGGGGTCATGTTGAACTCGAGCAGCCGGAGCACGTGAGCTCTCGAAGGTCAGGAACCATGAGTCTTACTCATTGGCCGCTCTCCTGGTTCCGAGGCATTGTGCTGCCCTAGCAAGTACTGAGACACTGCCTGGGGCTCCCAGAAGTCTGGGGAAGGTGAGGAGGCAGTGTAAGGACCAGGTCTCTACTGGGGTTTGTGTGCAGCCCTGATGCACAAATGGTGGGTGTGGCAATTTTTCCTGAGGGGCTCTGCACAGCCCTGCAGAGTTGGGAGAATCTCGAAGGGACCAACACTGGGATCGTCAGTTCAGGCACAGGGTTGCCCATGAGGAAGAGCGGGGACAGCAGGGAATTGGGTGTGTCTAGATCCTGGGTTGCTGCAGGAAGAGGCAGTGAAACACGAGGGCTGGGAGTGAAGCAGAGGCTGCGCGGAGGGGGTCTACACCGTGCTCCAAATTGTGTTTTCTTTCATGCTGCAAGAAGCAGTGGATCACTGAGGCCTTTGAAGCTGGGGAGTAAGGTAGACTTGCCTTGAAGAAAGCTTGCTTTGGCTCCGCTGACTGGGTGGTACTGGAGGAAAAGCAGTTGGGGGTGAAGAGGGCTCTTGTGTCCTCAGGACACTGCTGATGCCTCGAGCTTGCTCCATGGATCACTGTGACCAAGTCAAGCTTCGCCAGCCCACACCTCCTGTGAGAACACCTGCAGGTGGCCCTGCTTCACCCACTGCCATAGCTTCCTGGGTCACGATGGGAGAAACCCCAGGGTGCTGTGATACCATATGAAGTGTGTTTTTGCTCTCTGCCCCAGTTCCTGGCACACAGCACCTAAAACCCTTGGAATCTCTGTAGGATGAGTGTCTTCATATCCAGTGGGACTCAGGCTCCTGTGCAGCCTCAAAATGCAGAGCTGGTTGCCAGGGAAGCAGCTTTGTGAAGGGAGAGGGGCTGAGGCACACTCGATCAGAGGCCATCCATGTCAGCAGTCATGCCTTCTAGAGGCTTCTCCATTAACAACCCCGGATGAGCTCCAGAGAGCTGAGCACATGGAAGGTTCTGGAGGATGGCACCCCCGGAGGGTGTGAGGCTCCGCACCCCTTCCCGTTTGCCTTGCTGTGGCTTTTCATCTGTGTCCTTTATAATAAATGGACAAAGTCAGACCTGAGGAAGAGGTTGTGGAACCTCGGTTTATAGCTACAGATCAGAAACAGGTAGAACTGAGGCTTGGGTTCACATCTGAAGCAGGGGCAGTCTGGCGGGACTGAGCCCTCACTCTGTGCACTGACACTAGCTCCACGAAGACAGTGTCGGGATTAACTTGTGAGACGCTCAGTTGGTGTCCCCTGGAGAACTGCTCAGGGTGTGTGGAGAGAGGGTGCGGGCGGGCGAGCATCTGGTGTGTGAAAGTGTCAAGGAACACAGTTGTTGTTTTTCTTCAGGAGCCAGATGTTCAGTTAAAAGCAGCATGATGTACTGAAAAGAGCAAGGGATTCACACCTAAGGAGTTGGCCTGAGGATCCGGACACATCTAATAAAGTTGTCATGAGAATGTAAAATTGGGCTGGAGAAGTAAAGCGGTGGAGCATTTGCCTGGCATACCAAGGACCTGGGTTTGATCCCCAGCACCACACACAAGAAAGAGAGAGAGAGTGGAGGAAAAACAACTGCCAAAAAACTGACACTTTCTCCCTCTCTTCCTCCCCCTCTCTTTCTTAAATAAATAAATAAAGCAAATTAGGTGAAAATACTTTATGCACCAGGAGGATCTATCAAGTATTAGTTATTTCTATAGCTTAGGCATTTGTTTTGTGGCTCCCAGGACGTTTCAGAGGTAGTCCTGATTTGGGAGCTAAGCAGAATAGTTATTCTTTAAAAATTTAACTTATAGAGCAGGGGTTAACACTGTGGCCCCTGCGCCAATGGGCCTGTTTTTGTATAGCCTGAAACTGAGAATAGTGTTTTCATCTTAAATTAAGCATATCTACATCATACCTCAGGTTTGCCTCTGGGTCTTCAGAGCCTAACACACTTACCCTCCAGCTCTTTACAGAAAAACAGATTGCCAGCACCTGCTTCCCAAAGGTTTGGTAATCTGCTACTTCTATGGACCACCATTTTTCTGCAGGCTGATGAAGAAAATGTCCTTATATATCACTGTCACAGCATAGACATGAGGATACGACCTCCCTCAGGTGTTCCTATAACATCTCCTTTTATTTTAGAACAGAATTAAGATGAAGCCCACCATGATTGACCCGTGCTTGGTTATCAGCCAGGTGGGGGACTTGCCACAGACAGTGCAGTCCCTGTACCATCTCAGCCCTTCACTGCAGTCCCTTACACCTGCAGGGACAGGAGGTGTGAATGCACTGTTCACACATGCAGTTCAGTTGTGTTTTCAGCAAAGTGAATTAGCTGCAATCTCTCACCTGCCCTCACTAACATTTGTGGTTGTGAAAATTGTTTCTCTCCTTACCCACCCCTGGCAGCAGTTGTCTTGTACCATCTGACATCCATCGCTATGAGTCACATCTGCCTTGCACATCATGAGGACACCTCTCATTTATCAAGTATTCGTGATTTAATAAATTGCTTTTAGGGTGAAGTTTTCTTTTTGTGGTGCTGGGGATTGGACCTAGGGCCTAGTGACACTTTACCACTGAGCTACATCCCCAGCGCATCCCCCCACTTTTTTTTTTTTTAAAGATCAAAAAAGAATCAGTTTCGTTTATTTTTTCATCTTGTTTTTGTTTCTCTGACAATTGTGGGCTGGGATTTCAACCCGGGTCCTTGTGCCTGTCAGGCAAGCACTGTAACCACTGAGCTACCACTCTAGCCCTCCATTTTTATTATTTTGTTTTGTGACAGAGTCTCACTAAGTCACTGAGGCTGACCTGGAACTTGGAATCCTCCTGCTTCAGCCTCCTGAGTCTCTGGGATTATAGATGTGTGCCACCACACCCAGCCCATGGGATATTTTTTTAACAGCTTTATTGAGACCAAACTCATGTTCCGTATAGCTCACCTGGTTGAAATTTAAAAATTTAAGAGTTTTTAATATATTCACGGAATTGAGTAACCATTGCCACCATCAATTTTAGAGCTTTTTTAGTACCCTAAAAAGAAATTATATCCACATTAGTAGTCACTGCCCAATTTTGGCAGCCCCAGGCAGCCGCCAGTCTTTCTGTCTCTGTAGATTTGCCTATTCAGGAGATTTTGTGTAAAGGAAACGTGTGCTGGCTGGTCTTTATGACTGGTTTCTTTCACTTTGAACCACATTTTCAAGGTTCACGTATGTTACAGCAGGCATGATTGGCCCTTGGCGTGTTTTAGAGGGCAGGACTCACTTAGCAGAGCTCTGTGCTGGCAAGTGCCTCTCCATTGCGAAGTTTCTGCCATTTCCCCTTTGACTGGCTTTCAGAGGAAGCCTCTTGTTGCCTCACCAGTGCTGTCATTCCCAATAGCATCTGTTGCACAAATCACACGCAGTGGCCACCATGTGCTGGGCCAGACTCTGGGGAAAACCTCAGTGAACCAGGCAGCGTGAGCTTCCCTGTCCCTGAGCTGAAGGAGAAAGAGGAAGCTGTTGTGAGAACCCTCCTGGGAGAAGCCCCTAGCCCAGCTCCGGAGAGCCGAGCACAGCGCCTGGAGCAAGCACCACCTGAAAGTACCTCTCCCTGCTTGGAGGAATGCCCTAGGGACCGTAAGGGGGCAGATCCTCCCCACCCCCACCCTGGAACACCAGAGCGCCTTGGTGGCAGCAAGCTGGCTGGCCTGCAGCACGCTTCTCTCTACACTTCCTTTTTCCCTGAGCTCTTTCACTTTTTGATGCGATTTGATTTGAAATCAAGTTGCTGTGCTGTGCTGCCTTGTCAACAAAGCAGTCTCATCAGTGAGAACCAGTTCTTTCTTGTAAGTGTGGAGCATCAGATGTGGAATGTGTTACTAATGCTTAGTTGATAAAAATCTGCAATTAAATGAAAATTAGGTGCAAGAACTCTGTTTTCAAGTGAGGTTAAGGCTAAG
The DNA here is from genome assembly GCA_004027875.1 of Aplodontia rufa. Taxonomy (NCBI): domain Eukaryota; kingdom Metazoa; phylum Chordata; class Mammalia; order Rodentia; family Aplodontiidae; genus Aplodontia; species Aplodontia rufa. The sequence goes on from PVKS010008230.1 coordinate 16,302, forward strand.
CTGTTTATCTCGATCTGTACCTCCTCGCAGAAACTACTGTTACGCTTCTGGTGCTTTTGTAGTTGCTCATACTGGCCTTTTGACAAAATTTAGCACAGAAAGATAGGCTCAGTGTAAATTCTAATCCTCTTCCAAGACTGACTCATTAAGTGACCTTGAGAAGTTCATTTCTATTTTCCACCTGCCTGGTATCTTCATGAGAAAGTAGAGGTTGGTACAGTCTCATAGTATGTAAGAAAACAAACACAAATGTACTCTACATTTTGGAGATATAAAAGTTATAAACCTAACACAATGGCCCACACCTATAATCCCACCTGTTTGGGAGGCTGAAACAGGAGAATCACAACTTTGAGGCCAGCCTCAGCAACTTAGCGCAAGGCCCTGTAAGATTTATTGGTTCCTTGCCTCAAAAAATAAATAAAGGTTGGGCTGGAGCAGTGGCTCAGTGATATCATGTTTGCCTGGCATGCACAAGGACCTGGGTTTAAACCCCAGAACCGTGTACACAACTGAGTGTTGGAGCAATGAAAACCAGATGAAAAACTAAGTTAATTCTCTCCCTCTCTTCCTCCCTCTCTCCCTCCCTCCTTCTGTCTTCCTCACCACCACCCTCTCCCTCTCTCTTTAAAAATAAAATAAGGCCTAGGGATATGGCTCAATGGTTAAGCACCCTTGGATTTAACCCCCCCATGCCAAAAATAAAAGGTTAAAAGAAATTGTAATTGTTTTCCTGATTTTTCCTTTGACCATGCATTAATCACTTTTTAAAACCATAGTGAGTTTACAGATGTATTGTGATATTTTAGAAAAATCGTCCTCATAATCATTTTGTGAATTTTTTTTCTCCCAAACAAAGACAACCAGAAAATACTTGTAATAGAGAACAGACCATTGGGGTATCTGTTAGTGTCTCAGGAAAAATCCTTCTGGTCATCTGGAAAAAACTTGAATTTCAGGGACACCCTGTTGCCACCACCTTCAGGTTCAGAGCCTGCAGCCTGGAGCTGTGGGTGACAGACATGGTTTTAAATAAAGTAGCCAGAGGCCATGAATTTCCAAAGTTGTGAGTCAAGATCTCCTGTCAGATAATGTAGCACAGATTAGCCATACCAAGATTCGAGATTCGTTCAAATCCTCCTGATGAAGCAGTCGAGGTGCGCACACGTTGTGCCTGTTCCTGGGGTGCGGACACAGTGAGTGTTCAAGCTGCCTTAGGGCCAGAGAGGCACTGGGCAGTGCTTCGCCTCCACATCGGCCTCCCTCGGGCATGCTGCCCACTGCTGCAGTTCTGATGGGGCCAGTTGCCCAAGGAGCTGGTGTCTCTTCGGAGGTCCACGATGGACGGACGTACAGTACCTGTGGGCAGCTCAGGAGAGTGAAGGCAGAGGGATCACACCACTGTCTGTCTCAGAGCTCCACCCATAGCAGCTCTGCAGGGTGCACAGGGCTGCTGCCAGCTCAGCAGAGACCCCTTTGAGATGTAACTGTCTGGATGTGAAGGTACTCTTCAGTGTACTAGAAAGGAAGAGGCAACTTCAGCTGCAGGATCCAGTTCCCGGATCATTGAGTTCATAGATGGGGAAACCTAGACTCAGACTTCAATCTCTGTTGAAACGGCAGCGTGACTGTGTTCTGTAGAAGCTGGGCATAAAAGGAGAGAAGGAAGGATTTGGATGGTTGAATCCATTTATAAACATTAACAAAAGCTGGGTCTGCACCAGCAGGTGAGAGGACAGTCCCAGGGAGCCAGGGAGGGCGTTCAGTCTGCAGGAAGTGGGGGACAGAGTGGAAGGAACATGCTGGGAAGAGGTGGGAAGTCGCTTAGGATGAGCTGGTTTGAGCGGAGCTTCAGTACAGGGCAGAATGCTTTAGACATAATGCTGTAGCTTTTCGGTTGAGGCCATAGTGTCGTGAGAAGCATATGGTGCAGTTCACCTGCAGAGCTGAACAGATTGGATTGGGGAACATGATCAGCAGTTGTGTCCTCAAGAAGCCATGGCATGGTCTCAGTGTGGGACCTCACCTGCCACCCTTGAGAAAGAAAATTCAGCAGTCTTTGAGAGTTGGATTTTTTGTGCAAGAGAGCAGCCAGAAGCAACCGCCGGGCTGTGGGCAGTGCTGGGCTGATGGGAGTAGGGAAAGATGACATCTGCCCTGGCGAGGGGCTTGCTGAGGGACAAGTATGGAGATGAGAGCCGATCACCGAACACATGAAAATAAATGAATTCTCTGGGGAGTTGATACAAAAAGAGAGGAAATCTTGAGTAATCCTCTATCTCATTTTTAATAGTGAGTTTCACCTCTTCTGCCAAAACATTTACTGGTAACAAATACCAGAACTCATTTTAATTTTGACTTGTATTTAATAATTTTTTGTAGAACCAAGTAGGGGGAAAAATGACCCAAAACTTGGTAGAGAAAGGAAGGAGAAACAAAAGACAGGAGGCAGAATGGATGATAACGAACCAATCAGAGGCGCTTTCGTACATGCGTGTTCAGAAAGCTGTGGAAGTCCTCACGTGTGCGTTCCTCACCGTAATGAGTGTGTAAATCAAAAGAAGCTAATAAGGCAGCCTTTACACAAGGAGCTGCTGTGGTCTCACCATGCCAGATATCCCCAAGCCAAGGCTGGGACTTTGGGAAACTCCATCTTGCTCCTCCTACCTCCCCAGCAGAATGACTGAGCCTTCCGGTTCCCTGCCAGAACCAAACCAATCTCTGATCCAGCAGTCCCTGGAAGAAACCGGTCACCATTGGAGGAGCGTGGTCAGCTGGCTAGAGCAGGAGCTCTTGCCACGTGGTGCAGCTCTCATGTGCTCAGTGCCACACTCAGTTTCGCGGCCACCTGTGAGGGAGGCTTAGCCCGTTCCTTAAGAAGGAGCCCATAGGGCAGGGAGCCACAGACAAGTGCCCAAAGCCTGTGGCCAAGTGAATGGCGAGGATGAATTTGAGTCCTTTCTGTCAACACTGTAACTCCCCACGCGGGACTTTACCAGGTCCCCTGCTTGTTGAATCAAAGAGAAAATATATTTGTTCCTTGGATTTTCAGCTGATGTTGAAATTAATTTAACCAGGTCTTAAAATTGTAACCTTGTGTCAGGAGAGCCAGCATTGCTAAGCCTTCATCCTCCCGAGAGAAATGTCATCACCTGAAGTAATTAAGACCAGGGACCCCCATCTGCTTGCTGGCACACAATCCAGAGTCCCTCTCTGGAACTGTTAAGTTACATCCTGGGCTGTGGAATAGCTTCCTGATGGACCATCCAGAGCCTCGATGCCCACTCTCCTCACAGCCACCCCCAGTTCAGTCCCTAGAATACTGGTTGTGGCCCTAGCCCTGCCAAGCAAAGGGTGGAATGGACAGGGAGGCCTGTGACCTCCAGAACTCCAGCAGACTAGAGCAGGAAAGAGGAAGGAGATCTGTGCGCGTGCAGTGGTGTCATCAGAAGCTCTGTCGCCCCAACCAAAGCTGAGACCTGAGCAGCAGGATGCACCGTCTCTTGACCTTACCCCGTGGAAGCTGCCTCTTGCTCTAGAGCAGGCGGGATTTGAAGGCCCTTGGCCCTCAACTTGGCCAACAGAACACACCACACCCAAAGGTGACACGAGCTGGCAGACTAGCCTGCGGTGTTGGTCAGGCGGTCATCCAGTGTCCCTCTAGCGGATCATTTCCTCTAACACCTGCTCAGACTGCTGCTGAGTGGAACAGAAGGTCCAGCCTGTGTTTTGCTGTGCTGGGCACAGATGTGAGGGCCACACTCCACGGGCATGCTGAGAGTCAGCCTTCTCAGTTTTCCCCCAAAGCTCATGTTTTTAAGGCATTACCAATGAAGTGTTTCAGGTAGGAAGTGGCATTTATTCTGCTCCTTGTATCTTCCCTTCTGTGCTTTGATGGTTCCGCCAGGAGCGTTTGCTGATCGGCAGGCTTAGTGTCCCCCTGCACCGGTAGTGTTCCCTGTTAGTGCTGTCGAGGTGCCTCTCACTTTGCCTTATTGCCACTGTTGAGCTCCTAATGTGCGTTTGTTGTCAGCTAAGCTCCTGCAGAGCTGTGGGAATGTAGTCACTTCTCTGGATCACAGCCCTCTTCATCTGGCCCCAGAACAGGGCGCTGTACACAGAAGGTACACGAATGAAACTGAGCATGTTCATCTAGAGTGTGGGAAGCACTGCGGGGAGTCAGGAATTACCCTCTTCCGTGAGGAGCTGCCTTCTGCGGCCTCTCAGTTGCCACCAGTCTCCCACAGCGGTTCTTTGTAACAACTGGTCTCGTATGAGAAGGAAGAGGGTGCCCATATCAGAGCCAGGCACCCAATGACTTGGGAGGGCGAGGCAGGAGAATCGCAGGTTCAAAGCCAGCCAAGCAAGACCTATCTTAAAAAAATATGTGGAAAAGGGCTGAGAACGTAGCTAAGTGGTGGAGAGGCCCCGAACTCTCAGCCTGTGCTTTGTGAGCCTCCTTGCCTTATCCCAGCTTCTTTACTAACCTGTCACTGGTCTCCTTAGTACAGCTAACCATGAGGTCTTCGCTGGGAAAACCTCGTGGAACGTAACTCAGCAGTATGCTTTGCCACCTCGTCGTTCGTTCATCCGCGCAGCAGCTGTTTCCTGAGTGCTTGCCCATGCCAGGCTGTGCACTAGGATGGGTATGCGCACAGGGCAGGGACTGGTTCACCCTCGTGAGCTCATGAGAGCCAGACGGCCTGCACCCGGAGTAGGATTGCTGAGTGCCATCCTCAGAAAGGCACGGGGACGCGTTCAAGCCCGTGGGAGAAGCACCTGACTCCAGACTCCCTGGTGGGAGCGGAGAAGGGGGAGGGTGCTGGTAGGCTCTGGGGAGAACTCCAGTTATGTCCTAAAACTAGTAGGGACGTGAGTAGCATCAGAGAAGGCTAGCTGCAGTTACCAGAAGAGACTTGCGCACTGTCCCTTGTTTTTCACTTATCCATGTGTGGCAGGATTCTCCTCATCTCCTTCAATAACCAGAGCAACAACAGAAATAAATGCAGAAGCAGATGCAAAAATCCAGCAGTTTTCTCTTCAGACATTAAAGAAATGTGCAAAAATGCCACTCTTCAATTCCTTTTCTAGTTTGGAAAGCATGGTAATTTTTTATTTAAAAAAAGTCAATAAGTAAGGGACTTATGTTTGTTAGTGAATATTTTTAACTTAATAAGAAGGTAATGGAGGACTGTTGGTGGATTTTTAAGTGCAGGAGTGGCATGATAGGATTTGAATCTTTGCAAATCACTCTGGAGCCACCCCTGCCGATGACAGCTCTAAAACAGGGCAGTGAGAGAGTGGATTGAGAAGGTGTGGAAGAGTGAGAGACAGCTCGGTGATGGGCTTATGCAGAGGGTAGATATCGACGTCACTCCCCAAGACTGAGGATCGAAGACACATTCCATATTAGAATGTGTCTAAGGCTGAGGTGGAAGTGCATCCAGGGAAAGGTGGTTCTGTGGCCATGAGGCACAGCATCTGGACGTAGAAGTCTCAGCACGTTCGTGGTGACTGAAGCCACAGGGCAAATGGGAACCTGCAGACTGAAGGAGGAACTAGAAGAGAAGTACTCCTGAAACAGCCTTAAGGGACACCAATGTTTTAGGGACTTGAGCCTGAGAAGAGGGCTCTGAGGACACTGAGGAGGCATTGGCAGAGGTCAGGAAAGACCAAGAAACCGTGGTATCACCAAAACCTAGAGAGTCAAGGAATGTCCCTGTTGCCCAGAGCCAGCAGAGGCCACATCCACGGGACCTACAAAGGGCTTCATTGTAAGATGGAAGAAAAGGAAACCCTGTTTAGTGATTAGAATGCTGGACTTAGGGCTTCTAGAAGACAAGAAGGTGCTCATGATTCTCTTCCTAGCTTCATAGGGTATCACCAGGTATGTTAAGAGACAGTCTGTAGGGGCTAGAGTGGTGGCTCAGCGGTTATAGCACTTGCCTGCCATGCACAAGGATGCAGGTTCAAACCCCAGCACCCTGTACACAGCAAAGTGTTGGAGCAACAACAACAAAAAGCCAATGGAAAAACTAAATAAAATTGATGCTCTCTTTCTTCTCTCGCTGTCCCTCTCTCTCTCTTTAAAAAAAAAAAAGAGAGAGAGAGATACTCAGTAATTCTGATTTTACTTCAACTGATGTAGCTAAAAGAATCTGGTCTTTTTCTGCCCATGAGCCCCATAGGAAGTCATCCCTCCTGAAAATGCTGCTATTAAATCAGGGCATTTCCTAAATGCACAGGTATTCCCTTGAGCTCTGAGTTACAGATTTCCAACCACTGAGCCATGGTCACAGCTGGGCTGAAATGTGACCTCTGCAGCCCCTGGGGCAGCTGGGAAGGCCTGAAACTGCAGGCCGGTGGTAAGAAGCTTTGTGTCCCTGTATGTCATGCAAATCTGTTTCTCACATGTACCCTGGGTGAGACTTCCTGGAAAGCCTAGGCCTGCGCAGGGTTAGTAGGTCCCGCCTCACCTGGAAGCACAGTGTTGCAGAGCAGTCCTGTCACTCTCCTCTCAGGGACGCTTCCCAGCACAGTGGTCCACAGGTGGCCCTGCCTGCTTCGTCTGCTTCACCACTGGACTGACTGAGCAGACTTAGAGCACCAAAGAGAGAATAGGAGTGCATTTCCCCCAATTTCCAGCCTTTTTAAAGAAAGAGAATCAATCTTTATTTATCTTTTCATGTGGCCTTTATTTTTCTACCACTTAACTGTGTATGTGGTGCTGGGGTTTGAACTCGGGTCCTCGCGTATGCCAGGCAAGCACTGTAACCACTGAGACACCGCACCAGCCCAGTTTCCAACCCTTTAAAAATAAGATCAGGGTGCTTTGTGAAGTACTTTTAATTTTCCTAAGACATAATGTAATGCCCATCTGGAATTGTCTGCATCTCACTCTTTAATGGAGCACCCGCCTGGGTGAGGAATTGTCTGGGCTCTGCTGAGTGGGGTTGTGCTGGCCACCTGAGGAGTGAGTACAGATTCCCATCCATCAAAGCCCTCCAGGGCCTTGTCTTGCTGGGAAGAGGAGAAACAACACTGTGAAGTCTGAGGCCAGTGTTAGAGAGCTGGTCTAATGTACGCTTTAAGCCGTTTCAGGTTGTTTTAAGTGCTTTCCCTGTACTAACTGATGCGGTTCTCGTGGTATCCTTATGAGGTAGGCGCATTTATTATTCCCATTTTACAGAGGAGAAAACGGACTCAGTGAGGTTTACAAAGAAAGATGCCTCAGGTCCACTAGGATTCAAACACAGGTATTCTGGCTCTGGAGACTGCTCTTGGCCGTTTAGATTCCTCTACCATTTTGTCCCTAATCCTCCCTAGCATTGCCTTGTTCCTTAAAGTGGGTTTAAGGCACAAGGATACATATCTTTGAAGAGCTTAAAAAACTGTTCCCGTTTCCATTGTTGAAATCATTCTTTAAAAAAGTAAGAGGGACAGTGAGAGAAAGAGAAACAGAATCAATTTTATTTAGTTTTTCACGTGACTTTCATTGTTGTGACACTTCGTGGTGTCCGTGGTGCTGGGGTTTGAACCCGCGTACTTGCACATGCCAGGCAAGCACCATAACCAAGCCACCGCTCCAGCCCAAAATCATTCTCTTTTAAAATTCAGCATATTCCAACCTCACAATCCTTTTTGGAGTTTTACCTGCATTCTTTGGCTGCAATTGGTCTGTGTCCACTCTGAACTTATCCCCTTGGAACACATGTCACGTAGCTTCCCTCTTAATTGTATGCCTTCTCCGATTGTTGTGATTTTTCTGTTTCCGGACATTTTGCCTTCCCCAGCAGATCACGAGCTCCATGCGAGTGAAGAGGAGCCCCTGTGCCCTGCCCGTGGGAGCCGCGAGCACCCAGGAAGGCCACAGTGGACTCTTCTGGCCTGGCTTCCCCATCCAAAACCCTCCCAAAGCCTGCAGAGCATGGGTGTCTGTTTGTGTAACTTCTGCTTGATTAGATGTTAGAGACTTTGGCTGCTCCTTTGAGGACAATCATACTTTATTTACTTTCCCAAGAATTTGTACTTCATTTGAAAAACTCCTTACTAACTAATAACAAATACTTCACAAAACGTCTGTTCAAAACGCAAGCTGTTTCCTTCCTCCTTTTTAAAGTATGCGGTTATTGCTTTTGAAGAAGACAAGGTGAAGGAAGCGTTTCCTGTTTGTAGAGGCTCATATTTAACCCCATGTGAAGAGCAGATTGATGTCAAAACATCCCAGCACCTAGAGCTGCTACAGCTTTTTAAGTACTTTCTTCGCGGGAGCACAGGGATTAGGTTGGGTTGGGTTTGCCTACTTGTTCACTGTCTGAAGAAGTGCAGCCAAAGAAAGGCTCAGCCCCCTCCCGCAGCCCTGTGGCTGGTGTGTTCTGAGTGCCACCCACCCAGTGTCTACTGCACATTTATACCAGGGCCCCTCAGTGGCTTCATCAGGCCATCTTCATGGTGAGAACTGCTCTGTGCATCATAGGACGTTTAGCAGTATCCCTGCCTCTCCAGTAGATGCCAATAGTACTCCCATTCCTCTCCCATTTTTCTCCCCTATGTGACAACCAAAAGTGTCTCCAGATATTGCCAGCTATCCCTGGGCTGCAAAGCTACCAGTATTGTGTATCCATGAAAAAGGCTCAAGTCATATTGTTCGGAGTATTTTAAACATTTCTGGAAATTCTTGGAAAGCTTTTTTGTTCACTGAACATCAGAGTTTTGATTTTCTCCATGTAGATGTAGTTCATTTATTCTAGCTGCTCATATAATAGTTTTTGCTTTTGTTTTGTTTTGGGTTTTTTTGTTTTGTTTTGTTTTGTTTGTACCAAGGATTGAACCCCCAGGCACTTTTAATTTATTTATTTATTTACTTTTCAGACAGAGTCTGACTAAGTTGCTGAATATAATAGTCTTTTTCCTTTTTTAAAGGGAGAGTCAATTTTATTTATTTTTTCGTCTGGTTTTTGTTTCCTGACACTTAGTCGTGTACGTGGTGCTGGGATTCAAACCCGAGTCCTCACGCTTGCCAGGCAAGCTCTCAGTCACTGAGCCACCACTCCAGGCCTATAATAGTCTTCTGTGCGATAGAAACACCTGTTATTTCCCTACTTAGGAACGGTTGAATTGCTTATATCTTCTTACTGTTTTAGTCACTGTGCCTCAGAACACTGCCCTTTGACACTTGCAGCCACCTAGAGGTAAAGCTGCTGGATCGTAAAATGGAGAAGTTCTACTACGTCTGAGGCTTTGCTTTCAATTTATACTCTCCTCAGCAATTTCTAGAGTTCACATTTCCTTTACACCATCCCCGCAAGTAGTATTGTTAGACTTTTTCATTTTGTCTTGTGGGTACAAAATGACTTATTGTTTTCATTTGCATTTCCTTAATATTAGTGAGGTTAAACAGCTTTTCAAATATTTATTAATTCAGGGTTTCCTCTGCCATGAATTATCTACTCATATATATTATCTCCTTTTCTCTTGTCATTTATTTTCTCTCATTAATGTTCTGCATGTATTGTGAACACTGTCCTTTGTCAGATGTTGTAAACATTTTCTCTTAATCTGTAGCTTGCCGCCTTTTTCTTTTTGGAGTGGGAGGGACAATGAGAAAGAATCAAATTATCAGAATTTTTTTTATTTAGTTTTTCATGTGGCTTTCCTTGCTCCGAGACTTCGTTGTGTGTGTGGTGCTGCGGTTTGAACTCGTGTACTTGCGCATGCCAGGCAAGCGCCATAACTGCTGAGCCACCTCTCCAGCCCTGCCTTCTACTTTAAAGATTTTCTTTTTGAAAGAAAGAGAATGAGAGAGAAAGAGAGAATCAACTTCATTTATTTTTTCATCTGGCCTCTTTCTCCATCACTAAATTTTGTATGTGGTGCTGGGGTTTGAACCTGGGTCCTTGTGCATGCCAGGCAAGTGCTTCAACTGCTGAGCCACCGCTCCAGCTCCCCTTCTAAGCCAACAACTCAACTTTAATACAGAAGTTCTTAACTGGTAGTGCAGTAATATTTAACCATCTTTTTTGTTGTGATTTATGCTTTATATTTTTGTTTTAGAAATCCTTTCCAATCCTAATGACAAAAATATTCTCTTTATTTCTTCTAAAGGTTTTAACACTTTAGCTTTCCACATTTAAATCTTTCATCTGTGGGGCATGGTGTGAGATAAAGGTCTAATTTTGCCTGTTCCCATATCTATGGCCAGTCATAAGTTGCACACACCTGTAATTCTAGCATCTCAGGAGGCTGAGGCAGGAGGACCATAAGTTTGACCATGCAGTTTAGCAAGACCCTGTGTCAAAATAAAATATAAAAAGGGCTGAGTGATAGAGTGTCCCTGGGTTCAATCCCAGGTATTGTAGGAAAATAAAAGTCAGTCCTTTCCTGCTGAGCTGCCATGCCTCCTCTGACATACGTGACTTGTGCTTGTTTGTACCTGATTTCCAGACTCCCTCTTCTGTTTCTTTGGACTCTTTGCCTGTCTTGTGCTAGTACTGCAATTACTGCGGTCTAGTCATGAGTCCTAATAACTGGCTGAGTATCCTCTCTTGACTGCCAAATACTCTTACCTTTCTCTCCCCAGGCTCTGGGGAGAAGCCCTGGGTCTCGCACCTGCTGGCTACAAGCGTTCTGCCACGGTGCTGCACCCCACCCTTCTGGCCTGTTTGAGTGACTTTGGTTCTTCCCTTCCATCCTTGCAGTTTCGTTTGGGTTTGGTTTTTAGTCTCATCATCGCACTGCTTGTGTTAAGCGCAAGAGGTAGACGCATTCTGACTCTTCAGTGAGGGCTAAGTTTTGTCATTTGGTTTTCGTTTCAAGATGAGCATTTGGTTTTTCCTTCAGTCTGTTAGTGTGTGAATTTTATTACTCTATTTTCAAGATTCCTGAGATCCTGATATAGAACCTCATACTAAATAAAATGATTATCTTTTAAGTATTATTGGGTTGAGTTTGCTAATATTTTACTTATGATTGTTGCATCTGCCCACAAATAGGTATCAAAATGTTCTATAATTCTTATCTCAGAATGGGCTTGTCTGGTTTTGGAAATAGCGTTATAACAGTGTCAAGATACTAGTTTAGCAGATTTAGCAAAGTGGCCTGCTACAAGATCAACACCCATAAATCAATAGCTTTCCTGTACATTAACAATAAAAGAGCAGAGGAAGAAATTAGGAAATCAGTCCCATTCACAATATACTAAAAAAAAAAAAAAAAAACTTGGGAATTAACCTAACAAGGGAAGTCAAAGATCTCTACAACAAAAATTATCAGACATTGAAGAATGAAATCCAAGATGACCTAAGAGATGTTCCATGCTCTTGGTTAGGCAGAATCAATATAATAAAAATGGCCATTCTGCCAAAAGCACTATATAGATTCAGTGAAATCACCATTAAGATACCAATGTCGTTCTTTACAGATTAGAAAAGGCAATTGTCAGATTCACTTGGAACAATAAGAAACCCAGAGTAGCCAAAACATTACTAAGCAAGAAAGAAGAAATAGGCGGTTTTGCTATTCCAGACCTAAAGTTAGAGCTGTAGTAATAAAGACAGCATGATACTGGTATCAAGATAGGAAGGAAGACCAATGGAATAGAATAGAAGACCCTGAAACAAACCCACAAATCTTTAAGCATCCTATTTTTGACAAAGGGGGACAAACTATTGCATGGAGGGGAGACAGCCTCTTCAACAAACAGTGCTGGACAAACTGGACAGCCTATTGCAGAAAGCTGAAATTAGACCCTATCTTTCACCTTGCATGAAAATCAAATCAAAATGGATCAAGGAGCTTGGAATTAAACCAGCTGCCTTGCAACTGATGGTACACAAATTAGGTCCAACACTTCAGCATTTGGGAGTAGGCAAAGACTTTCTCAACATGTCTCCTAAAGTGAAGGAAGTAAAGTCAAAAATCAGTGAATGGGATGTCATAAGGCTAAAAAGCTTTTGCACTGCCAAGGGAATAATCAAATTAGTCAAGAGGTTTCCTCCAGAATTGGAGAGAATCATGGGCTGTGATTCCTGGGACAGGGGCCTCATACCCAGAATCCGCAAAATCTTCAAAAATCTCAACTTCAAAAACACAAACAACCCAATCAATAAATGGGCAAAAGAACTGGATAGAAACTTCTCAACAGAGGACATTGATCAAGCCAATGAATACATGAGAAAGTGCTCTAAATCACTAATAATCAGAGAAATGCAAATGAAAACTACATTAAGATATCACCTCACGCCAGTCAGAATGGCAAAAATGAAGAAAATAATAATAGATGCTGGAGGGGCTATGGGGAGATAGGCACACTAACACACTGTTGGTGGAACTCCAAACTGGTATAGCCCCTCTGGAAAGCAGTGTGGAGAATCTTCAAAAAACTAGGGATGAGCCCACCATATGATCCTGCTATTCCTCTCCTGGGTATTTTTCCAGGGATTTAGAATCAGCACATTATAGTGACACAGCAAAATTGATGTTCATAGCAGCTCAGTTTACAATAGCTAAATTATGGAAACAACCCAGATGTCCCTCATTGGATGAATGGATCCAAAAACAGTGGTACATATATACCATGGAGTTTACTCAGCAATTAGAAACAATGATGTTGCAGCCTTTGAAGGTAAATGGATGGCTATGGAAGAAATTAGGCTGAATGAAGTCAGCATAACCCAGAGAACCAAGAGTCAAATGTCTTCACTCATCTGTGGAGGCTGGAGCTAGACCCTGGCCATTGAGAAAGGAGGTCAATTCTCATGATTTAAATTCGGAAAAGTTGTAATGACATGCAAACTAAGGCATTTGTAGAGATGTTTTGGGAAGGAGGGAAGGGGAGGGATAAGGGTGGATAATTGGGGGTTCCCTCTGGGGGTAAATCTAATATTTAGAACTTATATGTATTATATTTTTCATTAGAAGCATGTTTCATTGTTCACAAATAAATTTCTTAATTAAAAAAAAAAGATACTAGTTTAGGTGGGGGTTCGCCTTCCTTTTCTGTTTGTAGACAGTTTGTCGAAGGTCCTAAAAGGTTTCGTAAGGGAGCTGGAGCAGTGGTGGCTCAGCAGTTATCTTGCTTGCATAGATGCGTGAGGGATGCAGGTTCCAACCCCAGCACCACATACACAGCTAAGTTTCAGAGCAACGAAAGCCACATGAAAAACTAAATTAAATTGATTCTCTCCTCTCTCTCTCTCTTTCTGTCTCCCTGTCCCTCTTTCTCTTTGGGGAAAAAAAAGAGTTTAGGGGAGTGGTTTTCAAGTACTGTTGCAATCGTATAAATTTTTAACATACGTACAGAAGAGTGTGATGTATATGCTGGTCATCCCACAGATGTACTCTTTGTGGTGTTGTGCTGAAGGTTGTAGATTGCTGGAAGTCCGTCCACTCTTGCTGCTATAGTGCTACGTTTTGTGACTGTATGTGGTGCACCCTTTCTACAGTGGTATGCATTTGCGTGTTGCAGTCTTTGACTGTTGCAGCTACTGCTGGACATTCTAGGTGACATCTTTTGATGAGGGTGTGTTTGCATTTCTCTTGTGCAGGGGAAGAACTGCTGAGTCATACATGTGTTCAGCTTTAGTAATGCTCCTGAGTAGGTTTCAGAAATGGTCACCATTTTGTATTTCTTCTTAAGTTTTAATGAATTACACTTTTCTAGATAATTATCTGTTTCATCAGTTATGAATTAAATATTCTTCTGATTTTTTAAAATCTGCCATTTATCCCTATTCCTAATTTTGCTTGTCTATGCCTCTTTCTTTGTCTTTTTGTCAGACTTTCCATGTTTATTCATTTGATTTGACTTTTTAGTCGTCAGCCCTGCCTGGGCGCTGTTGATCCCCTCTAGTGGCCTGCTTCTGTGAGCAAGCCCTGCCATCAGCACACGCCAGGCTGATGCATTTGTGTCTTTTCGCAGCATCAGAACTTACTGAATGACTATGAATTCACAAGTGCATCACTTTGACCAGCTTTGATTCACCAGATGTTTGTGGTTCACTTGGTAGCCATGAGCAAGGCTATCACACATTCTCTTATTCCAGTCCCATCTTAATTATTAATGTTTTGGGAACTCAAGGCACACTTAACACAGTGACATGCTGGTTACAGGATGGCTAATAGTGTTCATAGGGTTAATAATGGTCACTGGATTTCAAGAGGTGGCACCGAGTGCAGAGGCAGAGAGAGCACATACCAAGGCAGAAGAGTCACTGTAGGTGCTCAGATGAGAGTATAGCCAGCAGGAAGGGTTGGTTCAGGGCACAGAGCTGTTCAAGATGAGTAACTTCTTCTGCTTGAGGGTCTGGATGGCAGGCAATTTTGAACTGGGCTCCATCAAGCAGGGAGATGGAGTTGAGCTGAAGCCCCAGGGACAGAGTCAGGAGTTTGTCACCTCAGACCTGGTAGCTCCACTTGTTCACAGGGTGTTCTAAGAAGACCATCAGTGTGAACTTCTGTACCCCATCTTAGGTGCCTCTCCTTTGACGTATTTCAGGTGACAGGGCTTCTTCATTTGCTGGTCTGGTGTGTCTGAGAAGCTCATGGGCCTGACTTCTCTGATAGGAGGTCTACTTATTTAATAGGAATTTAGCAACATCAGCTTTCTTTGATTAATATTTCTTTTCCCATCTCTTTATGTTAATTTGTTTATCTATATCTTGTTAGTTGTAGGGGAGGGGAGAATGGATTCACTTTCCCTAGGTTTTTGTTCCGTTTTGTTTTCTCCCACATCTGTCTAGGTGTTTTCATAACTCCTTATTCTTTTTTTAAGTTGCCCTTGTCTCTTCAGAACTCCTGGCTTTGTAGTGTTTCTCGGGTTTTCTGGTGAAGTGCTTGGGTGCCTGTACTGTCTGTTATTCATGCTGATTCTTAGGGCGATGGGTGTTTCCTCCTGGCTTTGTGCTTCTGGGCTCTACCTTTCACCACTGGAACCTTATCTGAAATATACCCCGTGTAGCCCCAGGATGAGCGAGGATCTCTCCCAAGTGATCTTGGAGACTTCTCCTGTTGGAGGTGTGTGGAGGAAAGGGCCTTGTGCTGCCGGTGAGTGTTCTGCCACCAGGCCACTCCCAGCCCTCTGCAGTGGAATGCATTCACTTCTGGTTGGCCACTTAGAAACGTTCATCTCCATCCCAGAGCCAGTTTTTCTGTTGGGCTTTGTTTGTTTGCAGTGCGGGGGCTGAAACCCAGGGCCTTGTGCCCTTAGCAAGGTCTCTACCTCGTAACCCTTTGATCTTGTGATCCTCCTGCCCCTCGAGTGGCTAGGATCCCAGGTGTACGCCTCCACATGCGGCCTTCCTACAGCTTGTTGATGAGTTCTAAGGCCACGCGTGTACATAGTAGTGAAACCTAGACCTCAGTCTGCCCCTGATTTGGTCCCCGTTTTCAGGTGGGAGCAGGAGTCTCCTCCCTGAGGACAGGCTCTGGGGTTTCAGCCCAGCCACTTTCACTGGGGTGCTGCCAGTTGAAGGTTGGGCCTTCAGGCGAACAATTGAGCCCCAGGTCACTGCCTCTCAAACCCAAGGCCTCATCCCTGAACCCACTAGGGATGACACCTGCTGGCCCATGTGAGCAGGGCCTGGGCTCAGCCCACACCTCCACCCAGGCAGCCTACTACTTCCTGCTCTGCTTCCCAGTGTCCATTTGTTTCTTATACCATGGAACCTCCCATTTCTTCCTGTATGTGTTCAGGTACACATAAACTTTTAGGTCTCTATAGTAGGCAGATTGGCATATAGCTGAAAACATTTAAAAGCGTCATGAAATACATTTTTCTTCAGAGTGATCTTTTTCGTTTTTCATTGATAATGTAGACTAAGGAAGAAATGGTGTTACTGTCACTCTTAGGTATCCATAAAGTCACTGCTCCTGACTTCTGAGTCTTTTTCTCTGTTTCTGTAAGGTCCCTTTACTCTCTTCATTACAACCTGCAGTCTGCTTCAGCCGAACAGACTCCACCTAATAGGAGGAGAGAAGGAGATGGGGTGTGGAGGGGGTGGCATCTTCAAGAGCAGCTGGAGAGACCCAGCCTCTGCCTGCAGGGTGGGGGCCTCCTTTCTGTGTCTGCTTGCCCAACACGCCCTGCAAAGCCCTGATCTCCTAGGTTGACTATTGTTGAAGCAGGGTCCGTGGGATGCAGGCTGAACTTAGGAATGTCTGATGTGTCTTTCACTATCTTCAGTGCCCATTTGCACAAGCCCACTTTCCACCTCCCGCTACTCTGCACCTACAGCAGGCTGTTTCCCTGTTGTTTGAAGGGTGCTATGAAACTCCAGGGTTTGACCTGCTGGCCATCCCATTCACCAAGCGTAGGCCTGGCTGCCTCGTGAGAGGCCTCCTCTGGGATTGTGATGGATCTGCTCCTGCCGTCTCATGGTTGTGTTGCTCTCTTTTCAGGGAGGAATGATCAATTGGAATCGTCTTTTCCCTCCTTTACGGCAGCGGCGACATATAAACTATCAGGATGGTCAGCGGTCAGAACAGCAGGCCTCCCCTCCTCTGGAGGTTTCTGAGGAACAGGTAATCAGCAACACCTGGCACTTGACATAAGTCTGTGCTTCTGACTTATATCAGTTTTAGCCAACAAGAGTCAAAGCTTAATTTTATAGCCTGGCATGGTAGCTAGCTACTCAGGAGGATAAGGCAGGAGGATCACAAGTTCAAGGCCAGTATGGACCACTTAGTGAGACTCTGTCTCAAAATAAAATAAAATAGTGGTAGGGATTAACTCAGTATTTAGAGTGCTGGCCTGGCATGCAGAAGAACCTGGGTTCAATCCTCAGTAGCGGGGGAAAAAAAAAAAGGAAGGGAAGCAGAAGAAAAAGAAGAAAAAAAAAGCTTGATCAAATTGAAAGAAATCAGGCATATCAACACAAAGATTTTTATAGCAGCCAAATTGCCACCATTGATAACAACTTTGGACCTTTATTAGCTATGGTAGGTCTTACATGTTGGAGGAAGGTTTGATTTAGGAAAAAGAAATGCATTGTGATGGGTTAATTTCAATGTTTTATATTTTATATATGTAAGAAACTGATGAAGTTGGTTCCCTACAAAGGGTGGGAGAGAAGAAGTAGAAGAATGGGTGAGAGGCACCTGTGGCGTGTTTCTGACTTGTGTTTTAAAATCGTAATAGCATTTTATACATTTGAAAAGAAAATCAGCAAGGACAGGCACCAATGTAAAACTGAAAAGAAAAAAAAAACCAGATGATCCAACTGCATTTCAAGTGAATAACATAATCACATTAAAAGGAAAATTATTTGAGTAAATTTTAAATGATCTAAAGAAAAAAAACTGCAAACAAATCTTAAAACTCTACTTTGTCAGTTCGTTTTTCATAGTGGCATGAGAATGGGCGTTCTGAAATCATGCCATGAGTATTGTAGATTTGACAAACAAGGAAATAGATTGTCATCCTGTGGAAAAGGAAGGAACAAATATAGAACAAGGGAAGGCCAGGAAGAGCCCAGTGGGGGATGGATTGGGTCTAGCAGTGTTGGCACAAGCCACGTGTGTGTGTGTGTGTGTGTGTGTGTGTGTGTGCATGTGTATATGTGTGTGTGTATGTGTGTGTTATGTGAGTGTATGTGTGTGTGTGTGTATATGTGTGGCTGAGGCTGAGGCTGATAGGGCTGGTAGGGCCCTTGCTCTGACTGACAGGACTCAGAAACACACCAAGTGCCCAGATCTGTTTCTAAAGGTTCCCCCACTGGAAGGATCCTGACCTCCTTGGAGCCTCTTTGGAGACATGGAGGAGCCCAGACCCAGAGCAAGGAAGGTGCAAGATAACCCTGGAACATCTTGGGCTAGGTAGTTAGGAAATGCTCAGCAACTGGGGGCCTTCGTAGGAATTCCAGAGCAGCTGAGAGCATCCCACTGACCACACCTGGACATCAGCTTTGAGATCTAAAGAAGGACGGGGGTTGCTACAGTCCATTTGGGGCAGGGAGAATCTGTGATATTAATAGATAAATATTTACATAAATACATACACAGAAGAAAAGAAATGCTTTTGTTTTTGTAGAATGTCACAAAATACAGAAAGCATGGCAGTATTGGAAAGTCACAATTTTGTAACCATGATGGTAAAAATAAAAATCAGTTCAGAGAAGAATCATCAATGTATGAAGACTTGGCTGTTGATATGCTCTCACAACATGTCTGTAGAAGTCCCTTCATTACCGAAAGAAGACGACAACTGTGTAGTGGAGTGGACACCACCTTAGCCAGGTTGCCATCACTAGCGATGGCACAAAGAGGCATTGCGTTGCTGCGCTGAGAGATCCACGCCAGTTAGGTGCGACACTCATTCTGTATTCTTCAGAAATACCCCTGTCACAGACTATCCCACAGTATGGGAGACTAGGGAGCCGTGCCACCTGAGTGGAATGATCCTGGACCAGCTTCTCTGTGGGGGAGGCCATTTTAGGGTCAGTTGATGAAATAAGACTATAAATTAGAAATAGTATTATATTAATATTAATTTGCAGGATTTGGTATCTGTACTTACGGGTTAGAAAATGCACACAACGTGTGCAGCCTGCCCTCAGATGGTCCAGGAGCAGTCTGTGAGTGAGTGTACGCTGAATGTATGTGTGCTCACAAGTGCGTACAGAGAGAGAAACAGAACCATTTGACGAAATAACAGCTGCTGAATCTGGATGAGGAGTTAAGCAGGGTTCTTGGTACTATTCCAGAAACTTTTATTTCAAACTAGAAAACTTTTTAAATCTATAAAAGTAAGTTTAGAACACTTTAAAATTTCCTTCTGCGTGTACTATTTTCTTCTCATCAAACAAAGCAAATCAAGGTCAGCGTTTCACAACTGACCACACCATCCTGGCCACTGCCTGAATATCCCCATCCCGTCCCTTTTCCCCAGAGTAAAGAAAGAGCAAGGCACCCAGCCTTGTGGCAAAGCTGTGTCCTCATGTTTCTGGAACTCCGGGGTGCCCCTGGGCAGGGCCCTAGCACCCCTAGGTTAGGCCATGGTAAATGCTTTCAAGAGAAACCACCCAAATGTGCCTGACATTTGACAGCCGCCTGCCTGACTGCTCCTTGGCTCAGACAGGCGAAGGGGGCTGAGCAGCCAGAGCACTTCTCTTCCTCCTCCTCTGGGGAATTTACACAAACGTCATCCCCAGGGATAAGATCTTTATAGTAACAGGTTGAAAAGCAAGATAGTAGCTCAAATCCAGGCGACAAGGTCAAACTCAAATCCAGGTGGCAAGGTCAGACTTCTGTTTACTTGGTAGAGTGGTGAGTCACATTCGTCACCAGGCAGCCGTTAACGACATGAGGTATTTAAAGGTGAGATATTTCTTGGTTTTGGCACTTTGGGGAAAAAGGTGTCAAAAAGAGAGAACAATGAGAATGTGTGTAATTGAAGTGTTTAGGGGTTTTTTTCAAATGAATCACTTTTCCTTGATCCTGGCAGAATGGTAACAGTGGGGTTAGCGTGGCGTCAGCATCAGTTTGGAGCAGTGTGTGATTGCTCCTTGCTCTGAGCTGTGAGATGTGCATCCACAGGAAGTCGTTTGTGCTTTCTCGTTCGCCGCTTTCTCTTCATCTTTCTCCTTGTGGTTCTTGGTCATCCCCTCATGGCATTAAAGACGCAGGGTTCGCAAGGTGATTTGCTGTGCAGTCTCAGCGTTTCTCGTGAGCAGGTGCTACAGCTAGTGTAGAAGATGAAAAAGACGTTGATCTTGCTCTCAAGATGTTGAAGATGAAATTTAGAAAGTTATAGTTATTATATGAGCTCTCGATTAATTTGTTAATGCTAACTACTATCTAAAATATTATTTGCTAATAACTTATGAAGATAGCTTTAATAACTTTTTATCCTTAATTTTTCAATTAAAAGTGTTCTTATTTTCCTTAAGTATCAGAGTCCTGTAATGCTTTAAAGAAACTTTTAATTTCTAAACCCAGAAAAATACAAATGCTTACGTGAGATTTTCTGCTATAAGCATATACTTCAGATATTTTAGAGCGTGTTCTTCAAGAAAACCCGGGAGATGGGAAATGTATGCCGTGGGTTTTGAAAGCAGAACACTCTAAGAAAGTGTGTACCCTTTCATAAATCCAGTCTCAGTTTGACCGACAGCCGTAGGCATCTGCCACCTTTTCTACTTTTGCTTTTTTTGCTATTGTTCAGATTCTGGATTTTTTTTCGTTCCTCAAAGTCCACTCCTGATTTTTGGCAAGTACACCCACAGCGCCATTGCTTCAGAGATTCCATCCCCGCCACACCTTGTGCCCCACGCTGCCCAGACTACACAGGCAGGATGGCTAAAGGCAGTCCCCAGGAACTGAGGACATATGGCTGCTCTTACCTTTTTGCACACTTGTGTAGAGAGGAACGTGAGAAAATCCCAGTAGTCCCTGTCCGTTTTACAGAACTTTCCAAGAAGTATGCTGAGGGGTGTGAGATGGGGCAGATGTGCCAGGTGAGCCATGGAATAACAAGTGACAGATAGAAGTGCTGTGCAATAGTAGGAATGCAAAGCCACCAGGGACGAGAAGAAGGGTGTCATCAGCTGCAGGTCCAATAGAGGGTCGGATGGCACCAAGGGCCCTGCCATGGGAGTGAGGAAGGAGAGAAAGGAAGGGGAGGGCAAGAAGATGAGTAAAAGCCATCGAAGAAAAAGGAGAATATGCCAAGCCAAGAGCTGTCCCGTAAGCTCATTTTAGTTACCACCTGTGCTCAGGTGTCTGCCTCTTCCTCCTCCTCCTCCTCCTCTCTCTCTTTCTTTCTCTCTCTCTCTCTCTCTTCCCAGTGAACTCAGGGCCTTGCACTCTACCACTGAACTACACACCCAGCCCTTTTTTTATTTCATTTTATTTTATTTTGAGATGGGATCTCCCTAAGTTGCGAAGGCTGGACTTGAACTTGCAATCCTCCTGCCTCAGCCTTCCAAGTAGCTGGGACCACAGACGTATACTACCACACTCACTCTTCTCTTTTTCTTCTTCTTTTTTTTTTAACCGGGTATTTTAATACTACACCAATATTCAAAATTAACAAATGATGAAACTTTGGCATATTTACATCAGATTTTTTTAAATCAAAGGGGAAAAATTACCAGGTGAGTGTGTCTCTTTTGAACCCTCTGCAAGCTTAAAAAATGATCCTTCAGATGAAATCAGACAGGGAAGTTAAACAAGACCAAAAAAACTAGGACTTAACAAAAGGAAAATAAACAAATTTCTACTTCCCCTCTTCCATTCATGTCTTGATGGTGAGGTAAACAGAGCAGGATTTCCTGCCATCAGTGCGTTTAGAGCCTAGTCCAGGGAGATAGGCCTGGAAACCACCGCCAGGAAAAGGCTCATCTGCTGCTGAAATGGCAGTGTGAGGGTCAGGGCAGTGGCCTTCCTAGGGAAAGGGCACAGGGAAAGTTCATGAGACATGGGCCGCTGCTGTGTGAAGCTGGCATGGAGGGTGGCCTGCAGGCAGGCCAGGACACTGCTGGAAACCTGGCAGGGCTGGCTCTGCAGGGCCTGATGCATGGCATGAACTTTGCATAGGCCCCAGGCACTGAGAACCATGGGAGGATTTAAACAGGAAATGACAGCATCGGGGTTCCCTGTAAGACGGACTAGACATAGAGGAGGGTGGACCATAATCATAGCATCCCTGCCCAGGAAACATGCTGTGCCTGGGTGCTAGGAGACTGGCCCAGTCAAGACAGGCTGCCGCTCAGTGCGTTGCCAATACATTTGTGACACATGGTGCAGGTCATGGGATTCCATTTATGTCCTCTGAGATTTCCATTAGCCCAAGCAGAGAGAAAATGGCTTTAAACCCACAAGATACCTCAAGTCTTAACTGATAAACTAGCAAAATGTGTTTAATATCAGAAAATCTACATCTGAATGAAATTCTCTCTTCTTGAAGTGGGCTTCCTCACTATGTCTCCAAACCCATCGACCTCCAGGGTGCTCGCTTGCTGAGGTGCACCCTCTGCTTCTGGTCTGAATGCTCATACTTGCTGCCGGCAGGCATTGGCTGTGTGCCACGCATGGTGTCTGGTTTCCCCGGTAGACACAAGCTCCCAGAGGACTGGGGCCAGGTCAGCCCCATTTCCTCTGTCTGGTGCCCAGCAGCAGACAGAGGAGATGTGCTCCCTGGGGTTCCCTTTCAGAACTTGAGTTTTCACTGGGAGATATGCTGGAGAGTGGTGCTGTGTCAGATCTTCCATCTCGGAAAATCTGGTTGATTATAAGTGTGTTTCCTAACAAGGCACCAAAACTGGAATGAGATGTCAGTGAAATGTCAGGTGACAGTTACTGAACTCAACTTTGATGCGGTGCCCAGTCCTGCTGCGTGCTGTCAAAGATGTACCAGACTTGCTCACTCATCTCTTACTGAGGACCTACTACCTACCTGACCCAGAACCAGGCAGCAGGGAGCCAACCAGGAGAGCCCCTGGGCGGCCAGAGTCCCTGGGCAGCCTGAGCCCAGGCAGGAATGTAAAATAACCAGGAACCACTCCTCACCTGGGAGGTGTAAAAGAAGGACATCAGCTATTCTCAGAAAGGACAGGGAAGGAAGAGCCACCTGCCCCACTGAATCTTGAGAGACCTTGCATCAGAACATGGGGAGGGGGCAGCAGGCACTGACAGGTAACTAGTGCTAGTTACAGTGATGGTGAGGGCAGAGCCAGCTGTATGCCCCACTTATCCCATCAGTGTGTGTGTGGCCTACCACACAAGGCAATCCCCTTATGTGACTGATCCCTGGGGACCAGGTGGGGGGCCACCATCAGGTGGGGTATTGCTTTCTATAAGTATCAGAATTTGGGAAGTAAGAACCCCAAACACTATTTGTTTTTGACACCCTTAGCTAAAGGGAAGTTAAGTAAAACCACAGTCTCATCTGAACAAACAGCAGAGTTGTCCCTGGTGGGAGTTGGTGTGAATCTCTTTGGGATGAATATCCCATTTTACTGGTAAAAAAGAACTGAATTGCACGTAGAGTACAGAGTGGGATTTTACTAATTTCCTTGAATAAGAATTATCTTGAGGTGGTAGAGATGTGTACATGGCCAAATCATAGAGGGTTTTTAAAAATTAAAGAAAAGGCTGGAGCGGAGCGGTGGCTCAGAGGATACGGCACTTGCCTGGCATATGCCAGGACATGGGTTGGAACCACAGCACCACGTACACAGCAGAGTGTCAGAGCAACAAAAGACACATGTAAAACTAAATAAAACTGATTCTTTTAAAAAAAAATAATAAAAAGTGGTACAGGTTTACCTTCATCTCTGTAGGATTTTTCCTTGTTCGTTGTGGTCTCTCTGAAGCCATGATATAGGAACAGTATATTCCACCTTATTCTCCTTCAGAAGGTTGTCATCTGACAGTGACAGTGCTCTGTGGTGGCGCCTGTTCCTGTCTGGGTTTCCCTACCTCAGGTCAGCCAGCCACGGGACTGCATCATAGGGGGTTGCGGAAGGCCACTGACGCCTGTGGCCCAGGGCCCGTGACACAGGCAGCTGATCCAGGAGAAGTTGCTCCTGCTGGGTGCCCCGGACACATCCACAGATCACATTCAACCCCGGGAGCGGCAAAGCTAGGCTCTGCCATTGCTGCATACTAGCCGATCCATGGTTCCTTCAAATCAGATCGTCTCTGCTGATCGCCTCTGGAAAGTCATGCTCAGTCACAGAAAACAGATACCGGCTGGTACATGTGGGGAATTTTAGTGTCTGTGAATAGTTGTATGACAGGGAAATAGAGTACCCCTATCGGACATTAACCAACTGCAGCTGGTTTCTAAACAAGTTAGAGAAAAGGATAGTTTCAATTTTGGACTGGAAACCAAGCTGTACTCTCATCTGAAGTTTTGTGGTGAGGATTTTAGGCGGAAACACTGCTGCTGGAGCAGGAGAAAGAGGGTACTCATGTGCCCTGAGAGCAGATGTTGCAGGAAAGGCTTCAGAAAACCCCCATGGGGCATTTTGTAAGTTTTCCAGACTGCTGTTGACAGTCCAGTACTGATAGATGCAGAGTGTGCGTGGCCTTGCTGTGGGCTCTGCTTATGCAGAAAACGTGACCGCTGTGCATGTTCACAGAGGCTTCTGAGTGTCCTCGCTCTCTCATTTTGTCCTCGAGACATTTACAGCCAGATGAACACCAGTTCCTTAAGGAACTTGCGGTGCTCAGCCACCCCACGCTCCACAGCTAGGGCACTGTATGTGCCAGCCTCTCCCTGTGTGGAAAGGAGGCAGACCTGGCCCTGGACCTCAGGGAAGTCACCACCCAGCCAAGAGCCAGATCACAGAGGGCCAACCGCACTGTTCTTCCTGATGCCCTTTCATCAGCTAGCCAAATCCAGTCGAGAGAATTCACAGTGAAAATTTCCCCTCCCGTGGTGTTAATTCTGATCAGGTTCTCATCCCAATAGCTCAGCTGCAAGGATAGGAAACAGCCCACAGAGAAAACCCGTTAGTTTAGGCCTTTGGTGTGATTTAATATGTGTGAAAGCTCAAATAATGTGCTTTGGATGGGAAACAAGGTGGACAGAGAGTAAATGTCACTATTTATATAATCATTGGAAGTGAGAATCTGCTAGAATCCATAAAGTTATAAAGTATTTCCAAGAGTCACTAAATAATGCTGGCCTTCTTGTTAGAATTTCATGTTCATCTTTTAAAAAGAAGACTGTCCCATTCTCTGACTTTATTTGGTCTCAACATGTTAGGTTTTGGGGAACAGTTCTTGTTTATGCCATTTGATCCCTAGAATCTGCAGCATGTGGCCCTCTAAGTATGACTGCTTTGTTCCATAACTGTGTGTATGTGTGAGCTACATTTGATTGTTGTCAAAGACACATCAGTTCTTGACCAACGAAGGATATAAAACTAGTGAGGTGGGAGCAAGCTAAAGGGAATGTGCCAGGTGGAGGCCTTCACCTTGCCCAAGATTGCCCCCCTCCAGATCCAGACAGTTCCATAAATAATACTCATCATAAGAGGTGATATGGATCAATAACCCCAAACACACACCTCTAATCCCAAAACTGAGAAAAGGAAGCCAGAGCTTTAGTCACCCAGGACTGACACCAGAGCACTGGTCTTCCTGCCTCCTGGGACTACTAGGCTGTCTCTTCTGCAGTTCAGCAGAGCCACCCTAGCCACCAGCCTCGCCTCCTGAGTGTCTGTGTTGAAGAAGTGTGAACCTCTGGCTTTCCATGTGTTTTGATTACCTGACTGCAGATAATCAGATGCAGAAGCCTCAGTTTTATCTTTCCGCCATCAAAACACAGGAGTTGGTTCTCATAGTGCTAGTGAGTCTTTTACAGGAGCAGCATGAATGAGACACACCAGGATTAGGCAGCCAGGGCTTTGGGCCACTAAGTGTTAAGGTCCACAGCAGTCATTTTTAGTGCCCATCAGAGAACTCTGTGTGACTAGTTTTTACTCTCGCTCTTACCATCTGGACTAAACCCAAGGATGGCCTGAAGATGGAGCAGCAGGGCTGCCCCCCTGGGCTGGCTGGTTGTCACCCACATATCCGAGCCCATGCACACACTTTGATTATCCGTGTTGTGTTCTGGATGTGAGAAGAGACTGGCGTTTACCCTTTCTTAATGTAAATGTTCACTGTTTTAAAGAACTATGCTATTTCTACTTGGTCATTTTCTCTATCCGATAAACATACCATGTCTATCAGCAGCGAGAACCCTCTAATCACACTTACTTTCTCACCCCTAAAGAATGTGCAGGATCCAAAACCAATTCTGTGCAAGTGGGCCTGGCGGCCAACCTCAGCCTGAAGTGCCAGCCTACCGTCCACTCAGATGGCAGTCTCTGCAGAGACCTGTGAGAGCCGGGCTGAGCTGTGAAGCAGCGCCAGTGTGCGTGTGGTTGTACATGTCTGAGAGGGAATGACCTCAGCAGGAAGAAAAGCTTGTAGTTCTCATGCCACGCACTGCTTATGTGGCTAAGACACAGTGGCCTCCAGACCCCGGGGCCCCGTGCAGCCTGTGCTGCCGCGCTGCCTCAGCGGCCTGCGTGTCAGCATCTTCTGGCTCTCAGATTCCCCTCATGGGTAGAGGGAAAGGCAGATGCAGGGGGATGCTGTGCCCGAAATCCTGCTAACCTGGCCTCTGCCAGCCCCAGACTGCATGACTCAGGACTTGCCTGTGGACAAGCTTCTGCCAGTGCAGAAGCTGCCGGTCCTCAGGTGTGTTTGAGGGGACAAGAAGGTGGTAAAGGGAGCCTTGTCCAGGCTGTTTAGAGTGGGCCTGCAGTTTCAGTCTCACAGAGATAATGGGTGGAAAGAAGGTGGGCTGCCCCCCTCCTCACTGGCCTAAGACAGAGTTCCTTGACTCCAGAGCTCGTTCAGTCCGGGGGTGGAAATAACCTTGCATCTGCTGCATGTCCCCCAGCCCCTCTGCTCACTTACACCACAGGTGCTCCAGAAAGGATGGGGGAGTAACACTCGACTTGAAAATGCCCTAAGGAAACGGGGAAGCAAATCCCAGGAACTGAACGGCAAAATTGATCTTTGGTATCTGGCAGAGCCTAAACCAGATGAGCACACAAGTGACTTGTGAACATGAAAAAGGTGGCTGTCCAAAATCCATGTTCATAGCAGCTCAGTTTACAATAGCTAAACTGGAACAACCCAGATGCCCCTCGCTGGATGAATGGATCCGAAAGCTGTGGTACACGTATAAATACTGAAATTCTATGCAGCAATTAAAAACAATGATATTATGACCCTTGAAGGTGAATGGATGGCGATGGAAGAAATCATGCTGAGTAAAGCTTGCCAAACCCAGAGAGTCAGGGGTCGAGTGTTTTCCCTCATTCGCGGAGGCTGGAGCTAAACCCAGGCTTGCGTGAAAGGTTGTCAGGCTCACATGTTGGACCCTGTAGGGGCATGGCAACACATAATCTAGGGCAACCGTAGATATGCAGGGGGAGGGGAGGGAGGGAGAATATGGTGGGACCTAGGGGGACAATCAACAATGTAGCATATTCTTTACCCCCGCCCCCAGACTCCAATAATACTTGTGCATTCACTTAATTCTGGAATATTCACAATCTAAGCATTTATATCGCTTGTAGGGGCAAAGTGTAGATCAGTCCAGAGGCTGGAGGGTGGGTGATACGGGGATAATTCTGGTTTAAGAACATATGCCTAACATACTGCTTTATATGCATTTATGATTGTGCAATAACTTAACTCCTTAATAAAATAAAATTAAAATAAAATTGAAGAACCTTAAAAAAAAAAAGATGGCTGTCATCTGAGGGCACGAGGCTAATCCTGCTGACAGGGCGGTTACTAAGACACTGTTGATGGACCTGCAGAATCTGAAGGGGGTTTAAAACTGGTCAAACAGGCTGATTAGCCAGTTAAACAGAAGGGCTGCCCTGAGCTCTCGGCCCTGTGTCGAATTGACCTGACCAGCCTTGTCAGCTTAATAACTCAAATGAAGTTAAGAGGTTCACTACGCAAATTTCGGGGTGATACAGATTTGAGGGAGAAAATGAAGACTGAAAGTTACTTATTTTAGTGGGCTAGAAAACAAGCAGGGATGTGCCAAGTCCTGTACCTAGAAGGTCAAGGTAGGATTCAAGAAACCTGGCCTGAGTTTTAGGTGAATATTCCTGAAGGTTTTCAGAAGGTCCCAGCTGACCTGGCCACACCAGTGTGACGCAGCTCCCTACGCAAAGCATGTGTGTGCTTGCCTGCCTTCCTCTAGAGCACCCCTGCACTGTCATTGTCCCAGGGGAAGGTGAGACCAGACAAGGTCTGCCCTCCCACTGCCTGTGCCTCAGGTCAGCCCATGCCTACAGCATTGCACGTAGTCTGGGCACATTTCCAGGTGATGCACAAATGAGAGCATGGAGAAGAAAGGACAAGGCTGGGAGCTGCTGGGGACTGAAACACAGAAGCTGCCACAGCCTGTATTCTCGGAGAATTCAGTCCAGTGCTGAGGACTATGCGCATGACCCAATCAGCACAGCCTGGACAGAGGACAGTGGAACCCTGAGGACTTCTACTCCAGGTCCTCTGGCCTAGGAGACATGGGGAGGGCAGGGACTCCAAGAGCTGACAGGACCCAGGACCCAGGGAAGAGCCTCTTCCCAGGCAGAGGCAACACAGCAAAGGCTGAAGCCACAGAGCCAGTGGGGCCTGGAGGTGTCCCCAGAGAAGCAAAAGAATGGAGGGACTCAGAGTGGCTGTCTCACCCACCACGTGCTTCACATAAGAAGAGGAAGTCAGGCTGCTTTCTGCCACTTCAGAGGGCAGAATTGGGGCCTATGACAACCCACGAAGATAAGGCTCTGCTTGTGTGAGGAAGAACTTTCCACCTGGATATGCAGAGCAGCCCTGGTGCCTGTGGCCATCTGGGCAACAAGTGAAGAGCCCTCAGCCATGGCTGGTGTTCTAGAAAAGGTGAGTTTCCTTGGGAAGGAAACGAAGCCCGAAGATCTCTGCATCTCTCCAGGCTGTCCATTAGACCAGGGAGTTGAGCTCAGGTCTCCTGTGCCGCCACATCACTGGCTCATGTGGGCCAGCCCCTGCCACAGCACAGGCCCTCCTCCATCAGCAGCCACAGTGAGGATGTAGCCCACTGCATGCTTCACTAGGCAGGGA
The DNA here is from genome assembly GCA_004027875.1 of Aplodontia rufa. Lineage (NCBI taxonomy): Eukaryota > Metazoa > Chordata > Mammalia > Rodentia > Aplodontiidae > Aplodontia > Aplodontia rufa. The sequence continues at coordinate 44,925 of PVKS010008230.1, forward strand.
GCTGGATGGGAGCTGTCAGGGAAAACACCCTTACACTGCACTTTTAAATCCTAGACTTAACCCTGTACTTAAGTGTTCATGACCCGCTAATAAAATGAATGACACCTTGAGTTCAAAAAACTACCAGCCAGCACTCCACTACTGAGAAGTGTCCCTACCCTGTGTCCTAGTGCCCTCTCAGCAGTTTCCCAAAGGCTCTTTGTGGGAGGTAGGGTCTGGGCCTGGGGGTCTCATGAGTCCCTTCTGCCCTGCATCCTCTTCTGGCTGGGGCTTCCACCATGCAGTCCCCAACAGTCAGCCCCACCTCCAGCCGCATGCACTCCTGGGCAGTCCTCGAGCAGGGGCAGAGCAGTAGTGGGCCTGTGCTTCCGTGTACAGCACACAGCTTGCTTGCTTTCTGCCTGAGAAAATTCAAAATGGTGACTGAGTCCTAAGGTCAGTCCGCAAAGCCTCTTTAATGCATATGTCATTGGAAATCTCAACATTTACAAGAGTATCATCTACTGTGTTGTTGCAGATATAATAGATTTAATACAAGTGTAAAAACTGGATTCCTGGAGCTAGTCCAGGACTATATATATTTTTATAATCCTTTTTTTTTTAAAGCGAGAGAGAATCAACTTTAATTTTTTCATCTGGCCTTTTGTTTCTCTGACACTTAGTTGTGTACGTGGTGCTGGGGTTGGAACCTGGATCCTTGTGCATGCCAGGCAAGCACTGTAACTGCTGAGCCACCGCTCCAGCCCCCTTATAATCCATTCTTCGTTGGGAAATAGGTTACGGATAAGCATTAGTAATGTTGTCTCTGAACATTAGAGTCCTGCCTGTGTACAGAAGTACAGGAAAGCCATGTCGCAGAGGCAGGACCCCATGCTCAGCCTCCTGTGCGCATGGCCACCACCGCTGCTGCCTGTAGAAGGTGAACAGGCTTCAGCTGGCAGCAGAGGCCTCCACTCCCAGAGGCAGCTCGCTGGCTGTGCCAGACTGAGGACTGAAAGTACATCATCATCACCAGGAACAAGAGTCCAAGGAGGCAGATCACATGCATGTGGAACCTGCCTGTCCTACATTTCTCAGAGCTGAAACCTGCCTCTGAGGAGTCTGGCCAGCAGTGAGCTCCAGCCCTGTGCCAAGCTGCCCTCCAGTCCTGGTCCCAGTGGGTCACTTGGCCTTCTGAAGCTGCGTTTCCTTATCTATAAAAGAAGGTTATATGAGATAATACATATTTATGTAGTAAGCTTGCACCTGTTACAATTTTTGTAATACAGGATTTCCCATTGGAGTAGAAACCAGTTGGCTTGGTTTATATTCTTTTGGGTTTTTTAGGATTGATTGTTTGCAGTTTTGACCTTTCACACAAAGTTCACAGGGAACATTTTGGGGGCCATAGGATAAGCAGTGCTGTTGTCAGCCCCTCAGGTTTCTGCTCTTTCTGTTCTCAGGTTGCCCGGCTCATGGAGATGGGCTTCTCCAGAGGTGATGCTTTGGAAGCCCTAAGGGCTTCGAACAATGACCTCAATGTGGCCACCAACTTCCTGCTGCAGCACTGATGTTCTACTGAATGACAGTGGCATGGTCCCCACCACCACCTCAGCCCGAGGACCAAGAAGGCTCTGGCAGCAATGCTCTTGTGGGGAGAGGATGGTCCCCACTGCACCTCATCCCTAACTTCAAGATGGTTACCTTTGTAGTACCAAAATAAGTTTGCCATTAAATTAGCATGTATTTTCTATCTTTATTTTTTTATTGGGCATTTTCCTTAGTTTGGAGAATCATCATTCATTCCTAATGTGTTCAAATGCATTAAGATTGCAGATTTCCGTGGGCAGTCGAAACGCACTGCAGATGGGGGCTTACCCCATCTTACTTACCGCAGTGTTCTTACCACAGCGAGTTTTTCTGTACGCCTTCTGATCATTGTCACCGTGAAGGGAGATGGGTAATGTTTCTTGAGAAAGACATGTCAAATCATTCTTACGGGCTTTTTTAATCATGATTTTGTTGTTGAACTTCTGTTCCAGTCCCAGGGGTTGAGCTGTGTCCAGCTATCCCCTTGGCAATGAGGGAGAGATGAGAGCGCAACACGGCTCCACACTGCACCAGCCCATTGCAGTCCAGGAAATTTCTCCAACTCTTTCTCCTGCTTCCATTAAAAATAATGATAATAATCAAGTACTGACTGGCGTTCTGGAACACTCCAACACTTACTTGAGGCTGAGTTTTCTCAGACTGTCCAGAGTTGTCCACTCAGGCTAGCCGGTGAAATGGGACAAAGGGAATAGTTGCTTCCTGGGGCCTTGCAGGGCTTTCCCAGAGAGCACCGTGGCTGGCCCAGTGCAGGCTCAGCCCTAGAGAGAAGAGAAAAACCCTTGCCCAAGTCCCGTCCCACTGCGCAGGGCCCACACACTCAACGCCAGCCCCTCTGGCAGCAGGTTCTCCCTGCCCAGGCCTGGCTCGTGTGGTGGATGAGGCCATGCAGGCTGCAGAAATGCTGTCATGGGGATCGGAAGGCAGGTGGTGTGAATGGCTCTAAAGCGGGTTGATGATTACAATGCGAGCAAATTGTGCAACTGGTGTGTTCTGCAAATGAGGGCACTGTGTCAAATTGATGCGAATTTAGATGTGTGATACTTACAATAAAGTTTCTAATGTGTTTTAAAAAACTTTTCAGTATTTTAAATTAATTTTATTAGTACATTAAAATTATACATAATAGGGCTGGAGCGGTGGCTCAGTGGTTATGGCACTTGCCTGGCATGTGCGAGTACACAACGAAGTGTCCAAGGAATGAAATCCACATGAGAAATTAAATAAAAATTGCTTCTCTTTCTCTCTCTCTCTCTGTCCCCTCTTTCTTAAAAAAAAATTTAAACATAATAATGGGATTCATAGTGACATATTCATACATGCACATAGCATAAGTTGGTCAATTCGCTGGTCTAACATGGCCCTTATCCATTCCTCTATTGGTTTCCTTCTGTTTTCATGAGATCCACTCCCCTTTTGTTCTTTTTTCCTGTCTCTTGCTTCAACATATGAGATAAAACAGAGGACCCTTGACTCTGAGTCTGGCTTATTCCACTTTACATAATGCTTTCAAGGTCCATCCATTTTCCTACAAATGACATAATTTTGTTCCCCATGATGGAAAAAAATTCCACTATATATATATGTCTTTTCTTCATTCATCTGTTGATGGACATCTAAGCTGGATCCATAATTTGACTATTGTGAATTGTGCAGCTATAAGCAGGTATGTATGCATGGATCACCACAGTATGCTGACTTTAATTTTTTTGGATACATACTAAAGAGTGGTATAGAAAGGTCATGTGGTGGAACCATATGAATTGTTGAATATATATACATAATTTTTTAAGAGAGGGACAGTGAGAGAGAGAGTGAACAAGAGAATCAGTTTTATTTAGTTTTTCATGTGGCTTTCGTTGCCCTGATACTTCATTGTGTACGTGCTGAGGATCGAACCCATGTCCTCATGCATGCCAGGCAAGCTCTGTAACTGCTGAGCTACCTCTCCAGCCCATGTTGAATATATTTCTAGGTGGGTTTCATAGTATAGTGTCCATGCTAATTCTTCAGTGATAAATATTGTACTTTTATATAATATGTATTTTGTCAAAACTTAAGTATTCCACTTTCTCAGTAGATCTCTTAAGAGTGGGATAATGGTCTTAGCAGGGTACATGTGATATACCCTCTGAGATTGGTCTTCAGCTTTAGCTCCATGTGTCCCTAAAGGGTACGGGAGTGATCTCGAATGAGGCCCCTTGTAGATGTGGTGTCCACAATCTTTACCCTGTAATACCTTACCCACAGTATCTGCCTTGTGAACTCATTCTTAGAATCACAATAGATTCCCAGCACCTCTTAGAAAAGGAGGAAATAACAGCAGTAACATCAGTGAACAATATTTAGCATTAAAATAAACATGTGCCTTCTATGACATTTATGACACTAATAACCATAAGAACAAATGGAGAGGTCAGCAGTTAGCAACAGAAACAGCAACAAATAACCGTGAAATAAAGCATTAAAGTAAACATCAGGTGTCAGTTATGACATCCACAGTACTAACAAGCACAGCAACATGAATGGTGGGGGCTATTAATTAAATAGTACTAAAAGAGGGTAAAAATGTATTCATTAAAAGAAAGCAGGAGGGGCTGGAGCGGTGGCTCAGCGGTTTCGGCACTTGCCTGCAAGCACGAGGACCCGGGTTCAAACCCCAGCACCACGTACACAACTGAGTGTTGGAGCAACTAAGGCCATGTGAAAAACTCAATAAAGTTGTTTCTCTCTTTCTCTGTCTCACTGTCCCTCTTTCTTAAAAAAAAAAAAAAAAAAAAAGAAAGAGGAAGCAGGAGGCTGGAGTGGTGGCTCAGCAGTTACGGCACATGGCTGGCATGCGCTGGAACGCGCTGGTACACGAGTTCGAACCCCAGCACCAACCACAAACACCATGAAGTGTCCAAGCAACAAAAGCCACATGAAAACTAAATAAAACTGATTCTCGCTCTCTTGCTCACACGCTCTCTCTCTCTCTCCCTCTCTCTTTAAAAAGAAAAAAAAATAAAGAAAATGGGTAGGAGCCAGGCCCCATGGCACAAACCTGCAGTCCCAGCAACTTGTGAGGCTGAGGCAGGAGGATTGCAAGTTCAAAGCCAGCCTCAGCAATTTAGCAAAACACTGTCTCAAAAAAAAAAGGCCAAGGATGTGACTCAGTGGTTCAGCACCCCTGGGTTCACTCCCCAGTACAAAAAAAAAGGAGAAAATGGGATAGGCTGGGTGCAGTGGCACATGCCTGTAATCCCAGTGGCCTAGGAGGCTGAGGCAGGAGGATCACAAGTTCAAAACCAGCCTTAGCAACTTAACATGGCCCTAAGGAACTTAGCAAGATCCTGTCTCAAAAATCAAAATAAATTAAAATGTAACTTTTAAAAAATGGGACAGGGGGCTGGAACAATGGCTCAGCAGTTACAGCACTTGACATGCGTGAGTGCACGAGTCCAAACCCAAGCACCATGTACACTATGAAGTCTCAGCAACGAAAGCCACATGAAAAACTAAATAAAATTGTTTCTCTCTCTCTCTCTCTCTCTCTCTCACTGTCCCTTTCTCTTAAAAAAAAAATGGGGCAGGAAAGTAAAAGAGTTTAGAATATTCAAAAGGAGAAAATAAAAAGCAAAAGAAACGTTGCAAGTGAAGGTCATAAAGGAGGAGAAAAACACATTAAGAGCGAACAAGAAAACTCAGCATTTAGAGGGAGAAGAAAGATTAAAAACAAGAAAAATTAACCGTCAAAACAGAATCATAAAAAATTAAAAAAGAAACATATAAATGTGTATGTGTATGCATGCACATGCTCATACATGAACCAATCAGCAAACACAAGAACAGAAAAAATTCTTAATGAAAAACAATCGTCTCCACTGAAGCTGCACGGGGATGATGTTCACTGCCTGCCGGACCACCCTTCTTCCCATCCTTCTTGGGCTATGCACCCCCTAGACCAAGCTGCTGACTAGCAGCTGGAACTGAGGCTGGTGGAAATGACTCTCAGCTTCCTTCTCACCAGGACAAAGTGGGATGGAATGGAAAGTTCCATCGATTGGAGTTTTGCCCAGGCAGGCTGAATTGATGCACCCCAGGGCAGGGCTGATGCAGAGTTCTCAAGGGGAAGTTCCAGCCACTGGCGTCTGCCTTGGTACTCCAGGCAGATTAGATCAACACGCCGAAAGGCCAAGCAGATGCCTGTCTCTCTTAGGCATTCGGGGCCTCCACAGAATTTACTAATAGGGCAGGTAACCAACCTCCCTGGGTGGAGGAGGCACAGCACGTCAACCGCACCATCCAAGGCTTAGTCCTCAGTTGTCACGCCCTCCTGTTGGGTTTCCTGACCCTCTTCAGCTGGTTGCAGGAGCCCTTGGGCTCACGGGAAAGTGGCTATAATCTCTGTAATTCCTGGTGTAATTCCGTTCCTCTGGATGCACCCTAGGGCGCCTGGTAGGCACCGACCGGGCCACTGTGGCATGTTTGCTAGGATCTCCAGGGTTCCCACAGCACCAAGCTGCAGCATGACCGTCACCAGAAGGCTCCCTGCTTCAGCTCTGCTCTCGAGTTGAGCTTGCTGCGCGGCCTCTGAACCAGCTAAGCTGAGACTGCCCTTCTCAGCAGGTGTTGGTGCCAAATGCTTCTGCTGCTGCCGCTGGCTTAGCTGAAAGGCACTCTTTCTTGTCCAGAATGTCTGGGTCTCTGGGTCTGAGTCGATGACTGTCCCACATTGGATTTCGGTCAGTTCCCTCAGTCACACACCTCGCTGAAAAGCCGCACTTGGCCACAGAGCAACTGGAAAGTGCAGCCTTCCTCTACCCTGATATCTGAATTCCTCTCAGTATTTTTGTTTTAAAAGAGAGAGGGACAGTGAGAGAGAGAATCAGTTCTTATTTAGTTTTTCATGTGGCTTTCGTTGCTCTGACACTTCGTTGTGTACGTGGTGCTGGGGTTTGAACCCGTGCCCTCGCCCATGCCAGGCAAGCGCCGGAACCACTGAGCCACCGCTCCAGCCCCTCAGTATTTTTAGACTTCTCTGAATCAAATTTCATTCTGGGCACTTTCTCACGCGCACACACGTCAGACTGCTCATGCTTCCCCAGAGGCTTGGGGTGCCATCTGTAGTGAACTTAGCACTTCTGTTCTGGTATGCCACCAGTCAGTGCCATCCCTTCTGAACCCTGGCTCCTCGGGCTGCTTAGAGTGGGGCTGGGGTGACAGGGTGACAGGTTGGTCTCAAGCCCCAGCCCTTATGTGAACCTGATTTTCTCATCTCAGCTGGTGAAGAACAGGGAGTGGTCGGATGGTCGTCCTTGTTCCCTGACCGTGACACAGCAAGGCCCCCATGAGTGTGCCGATGAAGACCTGGCAGAGTGAGCTCTGAGGCGAGTTGAAACTACACTCTACTTCCCCAGGAAAGAAGTGCCACATCCAAAAACACACCAGCGGCCGTCCTTCCCGCCTGCCTCCCGATGGCACCCAGCAGGGCCAGCTGCGGCACCCTCAGCACCCTCCCAGGGATCAAAAGGATGGGGGACACCCACCTGAACGGGATCACTCTTCAGAGACCTTTGCCCTGCCCAGAGGATGCGCAGCACCCTCTGCTTGAGTCCTTTAGAGAATGGGAATTGAGGACTAAATAAATAGTGGGGTGGGGCGGGAGGCACCCTTAGGGTTCTTCCTTGCTCTTTCGGCCTCTTCCCAGCTCCTTACAGCTGCAGGTCTCACATCCCCAGGGTGGCCTGGCACTTCCCACCCTGCTGGGCAGTCCTCCCCACACCTCCTGTCAAGATGCCCAGAAATGGTTCTGGCTGATGGCACCCCCAAAGGAAGGCCTGCCAGAGGGGGCATTAGTGCGCCATTTGGTTTTACTTCTTAAGGTCCACAATTTTTTATGCAAATGGTCAAAGATTGGGCTTAATTTCAAGCAAGAAGATTCCAGATTGTGAAACAGGAAAGAGAGAGGAGGAATGTGTCTGTAGTAGACATCCCCTTCTGAAGCTAAGGAAAACCTGCCTCCTGGCCCCGTGGGCAGACCAGGCCTGGGTGTGTGGTTAGGAAGGGGAAGAGCTTAGGCAAATGGAGCCCAAAATCGTGATGCATCCCAGTGTCATTCAGAATGTTCTCTGGGTCCCAGAGTTATGTTGCCACAGTTCTTAAATTGAAATGGAAGTGTCTAAAACCACAAACTTGAGATCTTTTAACTGGTGAAGTGAAGTGTAATTTGTGAAATCTGGTAATTTTCTTCCCCTCGCAGTCCCCTAACTGACACAGTGTTTCTGTAAAGGGAGGACCAAGAGCAGCACACTAAGATTTGGTTCGTACTAAAAGTTCAGTTCTGAAACTGAAGTCTTACATGTGAGAAAAATAACCAGGATCGTGATTCTACCAAGCTGTGTGGTACAGCCATGTGTGATAGGTCAACCGCATATCTAACTGATGCCCTAAGAGTGGGGCTTTCCATCGGAGACGCGCAGGAGCTGATTGGGCTACAGAGGCTGGGAAAGCGGCCCCTGGGTGTAGGAGCTCTGTCTGAAGAGAGGCTGGAGAGCTGGCCCAGGGGTCTGCCCTGGTGAGATGGCATAGGTTGGGTAGCTGGGGATAGGGAGAGAGGAAACCTGGTTAATGGGCTCCGGAAACATCCCAGGCCTGGAGAGCAGGGAGAGGCAGGAGATGAGCAGAGGGCAGCCCTAGTCGGGGAGGAGAGGATATCCAGGCTTAGGGCCTCAGGGAAGGCCAGGGAGGGCAGCCCAGCCGTGGGTTCCCAGTGACAAAGCTGGAGGGTGAGGAAGAGGAGAAATCGGATGTGAGCAAGGAGGGGCCCCTCGGACATCCTGATCTCAAGGAAGAAGAAGCTCAAGGGTAAAATGATGAGGAGCTTACGAAGAGTGGCTAAAACACCTGCACATGCGAGGAATGCCCAAAGGGTCTACCCTGGCCAGACATGGCTTTGACCTCTCTGCTGATGGATTCTGTGTTGTGATCTGCAGAACACTGCCCAGTGAGAGAGGACCTGGAGCCTGAGGAATGCAGACGCCCCTCCCGGTGTCCTCAGACCCACCGCTTCCCAGGAAGCTCCTAGTTCTGTGACTGTTCTGGAATGTTCTCAGCTGCCCTAGAAATTTGAATAGACTCGGTAGTGGAAGGGAACAAAGAGGTGCCCAATTCTTGAGGAGGAGTATGGGAAAGGGGGTCTTTGACAGAGATTTACCTGGCCTAAAGCCTATGCTTCAAGTTCCCTGGAAATCCACGCTGGTCCTCACCCAAACACAGGAGCTCCTTAGTGACAGACTCAGGAGCTGCCCAACCCTGACATTCATCGGTAAAACAGGGAAACACAGCAAAGCTATCATGGGATCCCCAGTCAGTTCCACTGGAGAAAACCTCCCAGGTCCTCCCAGCCCCGACAGGGGACCGCTGTCTTGGCTCTGCCTCCTGCTTCACCTGGGACTGAGGGACCCTCCTCCCCAGTGTGCAGTCTGGGCACAGGGGGGCTGGGCTAGAAGAGAGCATTCTACCAGTGTAAGCCCACCTTTTTCCTGACAGGGTCAGGAGCCAGGGTAACCTGACTGCGGTCACACCACTGACCTAGTGGCCTTGAAGGTGAAGCCACTCCCCTTGTGGCCAAGGACCCCAGGCTCAGTGAGGACTCAGGGTGCCAGGCAAGTGCCTGCAGTCCCCTTGCGTCCGTCCAGTGTGCTTGCTGTCCCTGATATTAAGAGAAGAATTGCCAGAAGGCATCCAGGTGCCAAGGGCGAGTGCCCTGGGAGGTGGTATCAGAGGGGACCTGGTGCACTGCGCCTTGGGACCACAAAACCTGCCCTTCCTCTTTTGATCAGCCCTACACCACTGACGTGGCTCAGCCCCAAAAGGGCCTTTTCGGTTTTGACAAGATTTTCATTTCTCTTGCTCACTGGGGACCTGGGCCAATGTGATGTTAAACTGAAGTACCCAGAGGTATCCCTGAAAGCTGATCAGCCTAGCACATCGGTGCAGAATTTGTAAAGCCCCCGTTTTCCATATGAATAAAAGCTTTTTCAAAAGAAAAGGTCCAGAGAAGGCCTGGCCTCCTCTCCTTGCAACAGCGGGCTCAGTGTATTAGCAAGGTGCAGAGACACCTGAATGTCCAGCAAATAGTTGAAAAAGCCAACCCCTTGCAGAGGGGCTCTCCAAGCCTGGCCCTTCCCCACCTGCAGAGAGAAGCCAAGATGTCCCTGAACTTGAAGCTGAACTGAAGCAAACTGAACAGTGGTTTAGTTATTTTTTAAAAAAGTCAAATACCCACTCTTGGCCTCTCATTTCTGATTGTGTGAATGACTTTCAAATCGTGACAAATCTCAAGCTCCAGACTTTCTAAATTTGGAGCTCAAAACCATGCCAAAAACAAAAACAAATTTGAGGATTCGCTTGCTTGGGGCAGAGGAGGCTGTGAGAGGACTGGGGAAAGGACCCCAAGGTCCCCAGAGGCACTAGGAATGGCTGTTTCTGAACAGTGCAACCCTTGGCCGCAGGGAGCTACTCGGCCCATCCACAGAGTCAGAAAGCCACCGAAGGTCAGTAAAACAGCCCATGAACTCATAGGGAAGTCAGGACTCAAGCACTTACTGCTCTCACTGTCTCTCTTCCTAGGAAATCATTGGTTCCCAGAAGACGTCACAGTCTTGTTGACAAATGTCCCCATTGTGCAGACAAAGCCAGTTTCCAGAGCTGCCAGAGATTTGAGACTCCTTGGACCCCCTGTGCTGTCCCCTTCCTTTCAGCCACTCACCTGGCAGGGGGGAGGGGTGAAGCCTCCCAGGAACTTGACCCCAGCCTCTGCGCTCTCCCAGGGTCGCCTGGCTTCACAAGCTCCCCCATCCCGGCAGGTGTACATGGGCGTCTGGGTAAAGGGCTGGTTACTGCTGGTCTCCTCAGCCGCCTCCCACACACACCCCAGCACCCTCCGTGCTATATAAAAGATGAGCAGAAGGGTAAAACGAGATAAGACGACCAGACTTCTGCAGAAGAGCTGGCAGCTCAGTGGAGGAGCGGGGGTGGGGACATCATCCTGAGGCTGCAGGCAGAGCTCTGTGAGAAACCCAGGCAATGAATCTAGGTCGTGGACTTGACCTAGGGAGAAAGCCAGAGCCACACGGCACGGGCGGGACACCTGGTTCTGCGGCCACAGCTCTGGGGCACCCCTCCCCCCGGCTGCAGCAGGGCACCTGTAAGTCCGAGAGTCGTGGCTCTGCAGTGCACGGCCCCCTCCCGTCAGTGGCACATAGCGTTCGCTCTTGAGGTGCTTAGGACAACTTGGACACACAGCCTCTTGTGCCTGTGCCTCCTTGCCCACCCAGCAGCCTCCTGTCATCATCTCCTGCATGGCTGGCTCTGCCTCCTTCCTCACCTCCCCTCATGCTGTCAAAAGGACAGTTTCTCCCAAGTTCAGAAAATGTTTGCACGGGCTGGAGCAGTGGCTCAGCGGTTTTGGCACTTGCCTCGCATGTGCAGTGACACAGGTTCGAACCCCAGCACCACGTATACAACGAAGTGCCTGAGCAACAAAGGCCACGTGAGAAACTGGGTAAAAAAAAAAAAAAAAAAAAAGGAATGTTTGCACAGACCCCACCCCAAGCTCCTTCCTGATTCCTCCTTAAAGGCAAATTTCCTGAACCGAGTTCTGACATTGCTGTCCTAGATGCTGGGCTCCCTAGCATCTGGCTTTGGTCCTGCGCAGCCAATTCTTCGCTTCACGCAGGGCTCCTCTGGGCTGCCAGTCACTCCCGGGGCTTTGCCCTGTCCTGGTTCTTCCTGCCCTTCTTAGTCTGTGGCTTCCTCAGCTTCTCCACCACACTCCTGCTTAAACACTGATGTCCTCAGGGTCCTTTCCCATGGCCCTTGCTGACCCCGAACAGTGTGTACCTCAACCTCAGGTTCAGCCCATCCTGGAAGGAAGAGAGGCCTGCCCAGGAGCACAGCCCAGACTGCTCCAGTGGCTCTCCCTCTCTGGGCCACCATCCCCTGCCCTGGCTACACCTGGACAACGAGGCCCGCCACCGTGTCCCACAGCCTGCTGACATGACTCAGACCAACCCCAAGCCTGGTCATCCTGCCCTGCTCATGGCATTCCTCCAACACAGTCTAGGCTGTCGCCCATTCTCCTGTCCCTTCCACCTCCTGAATGGCCCTAATGGCCCTCTGTGTGGCCCCTGCAGCATGGCATGTCCCTGCTCTTGGGACCAGTGAGCAATGGCCCAGCCATCTTCTGCTGATCTGTCCGCCTCGCCGCCCCTGAATCATAATGAAACCCACCTCCTGATGGCCTCCTCTGGACCCCTGGGAATGATGTCCACCTCGTGCCAAGTCTACCTCACCCCCAATCTCTCTTTTGGGCTTCCTGACTCCTAGGCCTTGCTTTATCCTGGACACGCATGTCCACCTTCTGCCCCAACTCTTGATCTCAGGAAATGGCACCATCAATCCAGCCATCCAGCTAAAGTCAGGGGCCCTCCAGACTCTCCCGGCCTTTTCCCAGAACTCAACCCTCTCCCTTGAGCACTGAACTTGCCTGACATGGGCGTCGAGATTGCCTGACGACGGTACATGTTCCCTGCTGGTCTGCAGGGTCCCTGAGGTTAGACCCATTTCAGGCATCCACAGCGCAAGGCGGTCCTGCTCCCTGGGGACATGTGGCCCATGTGCCTCAGGGTCGATGGGCTCATGGGAGGCACGGCCTGTCCCTCAGCCTGGCTGCCACAACTGTCCCATGCACGAGGGACTTGATCTCTGCACTAGTCCCACAGGCAGTAACTTGGCCAAGCAGGAAAGAAAACTGTAGTGAAAGCTGGCCGTGGTTGGCTCGTGGGTGTGGCAATGCCCAGGAAACGTGGCTGCCAATGCAAACACGCTTTCTGGAGAAAGCCAAGCCCAGACCCTTCCAGTATCTGCGCGCTAATGTGCACAACTCTGTTCTTCCCCCTCAAAATGTCAAGTGGTGAACGTTCTTGGAAGTCATCGTGCACCCCTCCAGCCAGCCACAGAATCCCATGCCCCCTCTGCTGCGTGGGCGGCCACGGACCCAGGGAATGGGACTTAGGCCTCCTTACAGGAGAGACCTATGGGGACCCCTCGGCCTTTGTCCTCCCTCTGTTCTGAGCTCACAGTCACAGGGTGACGAGCCCTGAGGCAGGGACACACCGATGCTTGCATTTCTTGTGGGATTGTTTTGATTAGACCTGAGAAATAAACCACGGAGTTAAACCCTTCTCAACACATTAAGTCCCAGAACATCAAATATTAAATATTCTGTGAACATTTTAACAAAATCAACACTAACATATTCAAACAGATTGAAAATCATAACCTGGAGCTTATTATATATTATCATTAAGAATATTAATGTATCTAATCGTTCACTTATTATTTTTCTCAAAAGAATAGAATTCTAGAAACATATTTATTTCAAAGTTACCAAAAGAGGTCTGTTTATTGGTCAACTTTTTTTTTTTGATGTTCCATGAATGGGACAATAGGATATAATGGGTTAGCCAACTAGGCTATAAAACAGATCCCTCTTTCTGGGTGCGGTGGCACATGCCCATAATCTCAGTGTCTCAGGAGACTGAGTTAGAGGATCACAAGTTCGAGGCCAGCCTCCATGACTTAGGGAGGCTAAAAAGTAAAATAAAGGACTGGTGATGCTGCTCAGTGGTGAAGTGCCCTCAGTTCAAAACCCAGTACCAAAAAAATACTAATGGTAATAAGAGATCTCCTTACCCCCCCTCCTCCACACCTAGGCAGTGTGGGGCTGGGAGCTGGGGAGGGGTCCGCAAGCCGATGGGACTCAGAAAGAAAAAGGTCTGGAGGGGGGATGTTCAGGAATGGCTGAATTGGGTTCCTCAAAAGGATTTGTTGAAGTCTTTAGCCCTGGTACCTGTGAGCGTGACCTCACCTAAAACCACGGTCTTTGCAAATGTAATCAAGTAAGGACCAGGTTGTAGGTGTGGGCCTGGGCCAAGATGCTGATTATCCTTACCAGGAAAGGTAAAGGCCACAGGAAAGCGTGGCGGGGTCAGACCTCCCTCCAAGGGCGGGAAGCTGTCAAGCTGTCAGCACAGAGGGGAATTTCTGCCTGCTGGGAGGTCTGTCCTGAAGCCGCTACACAACCAGGAGCCTGGAGCAGGGATGGAGTTCCGTCCTAGCGAGCTCTGGGGCGGTTCCGAGTGCGACTTCGAGAGCAGAGGGCGTCTGAGCACCCCCTCTCATCCACACAGAACCTGGGGAAGACTCGAGCCCAGTGATGAGCAGGTGCCTCACCCTGAGCAGGTCACACCTATCCAGGAAAAGCCAGGGGGTGTGGCTTTTCAGGAATGAATGACCCGTTTTGTTTATACCCAGTGCTACTCCCACTCCTGGGTCAGATGAGCATAATCAGCCAACTAACAAAGCAATTTAATCGAAAGATAACTTTTTTCCAGGAAGTTGTGGACAACTTCCTTGCATGGGGCATTTGGGGACTATGAAGGCTGCTGTCTCTACGCCAGTTCACTGATTCTAGACCTCCCTACTGTCTCCACCAAACCAAGCTCACATTCTCCCCAACCCACTGGTTACCAAAAATATTTGCCCTTGAAGTCATCTGTGACGGTTTGATGTCTAACACCAATGTAGATGTCATAATGGAAGCATCCTTTATTCGTTTGGTTTTACAGTACCGGGGATCGAATCCAGGGCCTTGTGCATGCTAGGCAAGCTCACTGCATTCCCAGCCCCTTGAGGGTTTTTTTGTTTTGTTTTGTTTTTTAGAGAGAGAGAGAGAATCAATTTAAACATTTAAAGTTGTGGATTGAGGAAAGCAGATGACTCTCCATATTTAGGAGGGAAGTGGACCTCATCTAATCAGTTGAAGGTCTTCAGAGCAAAGACGGAGGTTTTCCGAAGGAACAACAGTTCTGCCCCAGCCGGCAGTATAGAAGTTTTGCCCAAGTTTCCAGCCTGGAATTTGTCTCCTGGGCTTTGTTGCTTTCCTTACTTTGTTCCCACAGTAAACCAATATTCCTCAATTTTTATATATCAATAATATATGCAATAGGCAGGTCTCCTCTTCTGGTTTCAAAACGTCTCCCAAATCTCTTCCATTCTTTAGTGTTGTGGTTCTCAAAAGGGGTCATACAGCAGAATCGTTGGAGACTTCTGAAAAATCCTAATGCCCGGGACCATCAGAGTCAGAATCTCTGGGGATAGGACCCAAGCCAGCATCAGGACTTTTTTTTTTTTTTTAAGAGAGAACAGTAAGAAAGAGACAGAGCGAATCAATTTTTATTGAGTTTTCACATGGCTTTTGTTGTTCTGACACTGAGTTGTATATGTGGGTGCTGAAGCTTGAACCTGCAAACTTGCGCATGCTAGGCAAGTGCCTTAACCACCAAGCCACTGCTCCAGCTCCAACATCAGAGCTTTTAAAACTTCTCCAGATGGTTCCAACGTGCATCCCAAATCGAGGAACATGGTGTAGTGCAGGAATAAAGCAAGGCAGGCCACAAGCCCCACCAGATCTGAATTTTGTATCTTCTGAAACCAGCCACTCAGGGTGTAGTCCCTTGGCCAGCGGGAACAGCATTGCCCAGAAGCTTGTTAGAAATGCAGACTCCCGGGCCCCACCCAGGCCTACGAGAGAAGAATCTGCCTTTTACCAAGCCCCTAGGTGACGCGCATATGTGCACATGAAAGTTTGAGCAGCTTTGTTCAAAAGCACACCACAATGACTGCTGTCCTGGGCAGGCTGTCCCAGAACCAGCTCCGTGAAAGCCCAGGACACGAGGACCCACTACTAGTCACGCCGCCATTATCATGAGCACCGGCCCTGCTCACCACACCTGTTAGAACACGGGGTTAGCCGTCAGACAGGCCTGACAGGGAGCCCCAGCTCTGCTGTCTACGCCCTGTGTGACTCGGAGGCTCCATTTCCCCCTCTGTTGAGTGGCAGCAGCAGTGGTACCCACGCAAATTAGCCTGAGAAATACAAAAGGCTGGTCCTGTGAATGGCTTAGCACAGGGCCGGGAAAACCGAAAACACTGGGAAGTGGGAGAGCTGCTGTCACTATCGGATTAGTGTCATCAGGACCCACTGCAAGACCCAGCCCTGTGGGCTGCCAGCAGACGCTGGCTACTCCAGAGTCCCAATGGGTTCAGTGACCATGACAGCCCTGACCCCCACTCACCCCAACTACAGCTTCAACAGGCTTCTTCCAGACTCTAGGCCCTGACCGCACCTTCCCTCTCTCAGTGCATTTACTCTAGAAAACCTGCAGTTGAAAGTTCTTTCTCTGCCCTTTTGAGTTTAAATCCTCAAACCCAGCAAGACCTTTCTCAAGGGAACACCTCTTTGACACGCATCAGGGAAGGTCCCAACCCCAACCTCCCAGTCCCTGTGGGAGGGGGCCCCCTGCTCCACGTTCCAAAGCTACCATCCACCGTAAGGAGAGGAGCGTTCATTTCACCTTCGGAGGAAGCCCAAGACCCATGGCCAGTGACTCCCGCTGCCACTCCAGAACTTTCCCACTACCCCACCCCTGCCCCGAAAGCCCTCTCGCCCTTGGTGTCTGCGACTGAGTTCCGTCACCCAGAGCGACGTCCTCAGTGCTTGTTTAACTTTGGAGCAACTTTTGCTTTGAGGGTTCCACCCTCGGATCTTCTACTCAGATCTTGTGTGGCTGCATCATGGTCATGGGGACAGAGGCGGCTGATGTCATCTGTGAATCTCAGCAGGCCATCAAGATCAGAAACCACATCTGTGGAGGGAAACCGAGCAGAACCCAGGTGACGAGGGTCTGAGCCTGGGTTGCACTGGGCAGGGCTGTGGTGGGTGTCTTCTGAGACACCGTCTCTGGCCCCACCGGGCCCTCTGGTGGTATTGCTGAGCACGACAGGGCAGGAGGACAGGCCACCACTCTGCTTGCTCCTCCCACTCCTCCTTCCTTTTCCGCTTCTCAGTTGAGGCAGAATCCGACAGACCTCAGCCCCTCGCTGGGCGCCTGCTCCTCCTGTCCCCAAGTCTGCTCAGACAGTGCTTGCGGGGTTCTGTGGCTGCTGCACAGGCGTGTCAGGAGCTCCTTATCACGGTGACAAAACTACCTGAGAGAATCACCTTAGGGGAGGAAAGATCTGGCCCCCTTTTCAGAGGTTTCAATTCTTGGTCAGCCGGCTCCGTTGATTTGGGCCTGTGATGAGGCAGAGTATTATGGTGGAAGAGTGCGTGGATAGAGGAAGAGAAAGGGGTCAGGGCAAGATGCAGTCCCCAGTGTCACTCCAAGTGAAAGAGATTAGGATAGATATTAAAATGGCTAGGTACTCAGGACAATGGGGCCCATTCAACCACACCTAGAAGCTAACTGGTGGAGAGATTAACACAGAAGACCAAGAGGCTCACCTGCAGGAGCAGCTCCTTCATCCCAGAGGCTGGAAAACTAAGAAGTGGGAGTGGACACGGATGGGAACTAGGAAAGAGTTGCTCCCTGGTTTGCATAGATTTTAACCAATGATTTGGGTGCTTAGTTTCAATGCCTGTTTCACATAGAGTTTAGCCAATGATGTTGGTGCTTTTCTCAATGCCTGCTTTACAGGAATCTTGATCAAGGCTCAGACCCAAACCAATATAACCCCTGGCCTAACCTACATTAGATGGTGCCCCTCCACCTTGTGGAGTCTCCGCTCTCCTTCCTTACATAGATCCTACTCCTTTCACTATTCCCTTCTGTGGTTGTCTGTGGATTTTATTCTTCAAATTCGGGAGACAAGAATGCAGAAGATTGGTGCTGAATTCCCGGGGTGAATTTCCACACCAAGAGCTGCAATGCACCGCTCAACAGTGCATTGCACAGTGGAGGGAAACCCAGCTCTAAGCTGGGAGCTGCGAACACTATCTCAGCTATAGAAACCAATAACCATTCAGCTATTAACTCACCGGTGGATCAATCCATTGGTGAGGTCAGAGCCAGTCCCTTCCCGAAAGCCCCACCTCTGCACGATGCTGCACCCAGGACCCAGCTTCAACACACTGGCCTTTGGGGCATTCCAGCACCAACAGGCCATAATGACAACTCTCTCTCCATTCTCCCCACCCCCTGCCCCCTGCCCAGTGAAGGTCAACCGGGAGGACTGACAGTTCCAGTCCTCCAGGAACAGAGTCTGGCTGCTCCAGCAACTTGCCCCGTCTTCAAGGTCCTGGCAAGGGTGACCCTGTCAGCATCGGCTCAGGTAGGAGGCTGGAATAACAAAAGATGCTCTTCTGTCCCTCTGGACTCCATGGGCTTTAGGGACTTCATGCTAAGCACCAGGACAAAGGCCAAGCATATATTCCTTATGATTTCACATCATAGGATGAGACATTCCCAACTCAAAAGAGCACACTAAAGAGACTCAGGATTCCAAAATGTAGCAGGAAATTTCAAGATGCATGGAACGAACGTCCAGGACCAGAATGGGGTCCCTAGGGGACAGTGACTGCAAGACTTCATAGAGGACCCTGTCGGAACCCTGAGTGCTAGGTGGACAGAGGGACAAGTGCAGGGCTGGCCAGGGGAGGAAATTACCATGCTGGTGATGAGCAGGAAGGGCTGGAGACGTGTGGCCGAGACAGACACCAGCACTGACCATGGAGAGGCACAAGGCTTTTATTACACGGAGAGCAAAGTTGTGGGAGCTGCTTTGGGTCAGCTTGCAACATTTGTGGAGATCTAACATAAACAACTCGTAAACAGAGCAGTCGGTCTGACGCACAGGAAACAAATTGAAAACCTGCTTCTATGGCTTTTGTTCCTTTACCATGCTGTTCCTGGTCACGTAAGCAATCAATCCGTGAAGGCTTTGACCTTGCACAAGAGCTGAGCCATGCAGAAGAAAACACAAGGGCCGGGTGTCGCACTGTACCCCACCCAGCACTGTGCTCCCTGCCCTCTCCAGGGACGCTCAGCTGCCCTCCTAGGGCACCTCCTTCCATGCTTTCTGCCTCTTGCGTGACAGTCTTGGCATTTTAGTAAATGTCAGCTCTAAACAGTTAGAGGGTTGCGGGGGACAGAGGAGGTGTGTTTGCTCTTTACAGCACTTCAACATTCTACCTGTTGACCTGGAACTCGGCCCATTCTTTTGATCGCGACTGCCTTTACTACAAAAACACTCTTTTCCCAGAAAAAAGCCATGCGGGTCGTCAGAGGCTGATGTCCTCATTTGAGAGTGTCAGAGACACATTCCCCATGAAACTGACGCAGTTCAAGTTCATCAGAGACGCGTCGTTCACAAAACCCATGCAGTTCGAGTTTCAGAGCACCTCGCGTACTGACCCAGCCACGACTCCGAGCCCATTCGTGGGAGTTGAGCATCCCTAACCTGAAAATCTGAAATCCAAAATGCTCCAAAATCTGAAACTTTTTGAGGGCTGTATGATGCTACAAGTGGAAAATTTCATACCACGAAGCTTCATTTCATGCACAAAATTATTTAAAATAGCGGCTAAAACTACCTTCAGGCTATCTGTATAATTGTGTATTAAACGTACATGAGTCTCAGGTTTAGACGTGGGTCCCATTCCCAAGAGACCTCATGTATGTGCAAATGCTCCAAAATTAAAAAAAAAATCCAAAATTTGAAACACTTCTGGTCCCAAATATTTCAAATAAGATGTACCCAATGGGGGCTGGAGTGGTGGCTCAGCGGTTACAGCGCTTGCCTGGCATGCATGAGGATGCAGGTTCAAACCCCAGCACTGTGTATACAACAGAGTAGGAGCAACGAAAGCCACATGAAAAACTAAATAAAACTGATTCTCTCTCTCTCACACTGTCCTTTTCTATTTAAAAAAAAAAAGAAAGAGAAGACTCTATCTACCACCAATGTCAAAAATCGTGTAAGCTTAGGCTATAGGATGCTGGAGCCCTCTCTGTGCACTCATACAGCCAGCACCCCATTAGACCTCATCCTCCACCATCGTCACGGAGCCACCAGTCTGGGTTTCCGAGGATGTTTTTCCAGGGGGGGAGGAGGAGGAGGATGCTCTGAGTTTCAAAAGCCATTTCCTGTAACGTGTAGAGGCAAAGAAATAAATGACAGGGTCAATGCCACAGTTCATGTTCATGAGGGCCATGGTGACCTGAAGGGCCATGGTGAAAGCCCTCTGCTCTGCACAGGAAGGCGGGCCCAGCATCTCCCTCACCATGAACTGGATGACATTGAGATGGTAGGGGCTGATGCACAGGACCACGGCCACCAGCACCACCAGCGTGAGCAGGCAGGCCCGCTGGGTGTGGCCCTTACCACTGGCCAGGGGTTTCTCCCGGGCCATGCCACACAGCTTTAAGGTGATCTTCACATAACAGAACAGTATGACACCCACAGGCCCGCAGAAGCTGATGGCACAGGCCACAAGGACCATGACAGGCAGCCCGAGGATGGGCTCCACGCTGACGTACTCCATGCAGGTCAGCTTGCCCGCCATGGGCTTGACCATGGGGGTGAAGAGCAAGGGCGCCGTCTGAAGAAGCACCAGGACCCAGACAGCTGCACAGACAAGCTTGGCTCGGCCATTGCTGCGGAGCCGCGGGCTCTGGGGGGCACAGACCACGGCCAGGTACCGATCCACGCTCACACAGGTCATGAGGTAGACCCCTCCGTAGGTGTTCAAATACATTACGAACGCCGTCAGCCTACAAAGCTCGTCCCCAAACGGCCAGCTGAAGTCCAGCGCGTAGTAGGTGATCTTTACTGGCAGGGCTAAGGAAAACAGGAGGTCAGACACAGCCAGGTGGACCAAGTAGACCCCCGTCGAGTTGATCTTCTTGTCCTTTTGACAGGTGAGGCAAAGGGCAAGGATATTTCCCAGGGCACTGAAGACCAAGAGGGCTGTGTAGAACAGAGACAGCGCCACACTGGCTTCCCGGGGTGGGAGGTGAGGAAGGCAGGAGTTGCCACTGGAGGGGGCGCTGCTTGGGTCAGTCATGCTGGACGCTGTCTCACAGAGGGCCCTGCAGAGACATAAATAAATAAATAAATAAATATGCAATATGATATATGTGGGTTATGCCTCCAGAATGGTAATAATTGATAACTTTTGCTGAGGAAACATGCCCATGA
Organism: Aplodontia rufa; assembly: GCA_004027875.1. Lineage (NCBI taxonomy): Eukaryota > Metazoa > Chordata > Mammalia > Rodentia > Aplodontiidae > Aplodontia > Aplodontia rufa. The sequence continues at coordinate 65,598 of PVKS010008230.1, forward strand.
AAATCACTCCTATTTTTAAAGTAAACTTTTCTTGAAGTTCAACATACTGTCCCGGTTGCTATAGCTGTGTAACAAATTATCCCTCAAACAGCAGCTGAAGACACATGTTATTACATTCATGGATTCTTTTCATTTGTTTGACATAGTCTTACATATTGGAGGGAATTGTTACATATTCATGCATACATGGATATTAATAACATAGTAAGATAGTAAGTTAAGGCAAGCCCTAGTCCAGGGCCTAACTCCTTTATTCACTCCCTGAACTCATGTCTCTGTAATCCCTCCATGCTGTAGTTTGAAATGACCATATATGTGTATATTAATTGTTGACATTTCTGAGTTTCTCTGTGTATAGCTAGGCTTCTACTGGGGGTCGAGTGTTCCCAGTTGTACTGATAACACCCTTTGTCCCTCCTTGCCCTCTTTGCCTCCCTCCCTTCTCCCCACTCCTTCATAGGTATGATTCCCTCAGCTTGTGTGAAATTTCAACAATGATGAGTTTATTACTTAAACTTAGCTAACTTTCATCCTGTCTTAAGTTTTAATCTAGCTTCCACATATGAGAGAAAACATTCAGCCCTTTAGTCTCTGAGTTTGGGATATTTCACTCAGCATAATTTTTTTCCATTTCCATCCATTTGGCTGCAAAAGGCATGATATTCTTTTAATAGCAGAATAGAACTCCATTCATGTTGAATCCATTCATACAGTGAGGGGGTCGGCTCCATAGTTCAGCTATTATAAACTGAGCTGCTATAAACACTGATGTATCTGTGTCTCTGTAGTGTGCCGATTCCAGCCCAAAAATATGGAACACTTCACGAGTTTGCGAGTCATCCTTGCGCAGGAGCCACGCTAATCTTTTCTGTGTCGTTCCAATTTTAGTATACATGCTGCTGAAGCGAGCACACATTCATGGATTCTGTGGGCCAGGACGCTGAGGGCTCTTTTCTTCCTAGTGTCGACAGTCTCGGCTGAGAAGACTCGGAAGCTGGAGGTTGCTGGAATCTTCTGGAGCTGAGTTTATCCTCCTGTGTGGTAGTTGAGGCTGACTGCTGGCTAGAAACACCTCCCCATGGCTTGTCCGGGGCTTCCTCACAGCCTGGCAGCCTTGGGCAATCAGAATGCTTACGTACAACACGAGACACCCACGCACAGTGGAAGTCGCATGGGTTAACCCTCCCTTCTGCATTTGACGCATTGACCTCTCTAGGTCTTGCTGACCCTGGAGGGACCACCCCTCTCAGGGTGGGCCAATTTCTGGAGATGTTCAACACCTCACCCATGAGCATGTCCCTCAACTGCAAAGCTACCAGTGCAGAGCCCTTCCCTCCACCCACTTCCTTTCTCAAACTCTGCCGCTTCAGGCCAGGCACCCGACAGCTAGGGGCAGCCCCTGTAAAATGAATTCAGGGCCTGCTGAAATGATTCAGAATTACCAATCCTAAACCTGCTTACCTAGGAAACCACAAGAAAAGACTGTTGCTCACATTCTACCCCCCGCCCCCCCCACCGCCTCCTGAGCCCCTGGTGCTTCCCTGACCTGGCATGGCGTGGTGCACTCTCTCCTCTTGGTGACAGTAAGCATCACATTTTTCAAAGGCCATCGTTTCCTTATCTGTTGGCCTTATTGAACTTCAAAGTTTCCATTGCACACTCTATTTTAAAGCACTGGGTCGCACTAGAGTGGTGGCTCAGCAGTAGAGCGCTTGCCTGGCTTGCAGGAGGACCTGGGTTCAAACCACACACACAATTAAGAGTTGGAGAAACAAAAACCAGTTGAAAAAATAAATAAAACTGATTCTCTCTCTCTCCCTCTCTTTCAAAAAAAAAAAAAAAAGAGGGGCACTAGGTCACTTTTGTCATCTCCGAATCGCGTCACCTTACCACTTTCACCACCTTCTATCAGTCAAGGCAGTTGGGAGCTCCCCACAATTCAAAGGGAGGCAAAATCACCCCACTTTTCCATGGGGGAAAGTGGAATCATTTTGTAACCACAACACCCACACATGAAAATGTGCGCAAATTTTAAGAAGTGCCGATTGGTGATTTTCACAAAATGGCACATACCCAGATCGGGAGCCACAACACCACCAGCCTCCAGCGCTCTCCTGTGCCCCTCCGACCTCTGCCTACTCAGGTGGACCCCTCCTAGCTCCTACTCTTGCCTGCCTTTGAGCCTTACATAACAATATCACCCCGGGGTTCTTTCTGTGTTGGTTTGTGAGATTCACCCACACTGTTGGGTGTGACTGTAATTTGTTGCAGGAAGCCCCTTGATTGCATGAATGCACCACCAGAGATGGGTCCCTTCCACCACTGATGAGCGTCCACGTTGTTTCCGATTTGGGGATGATCAGGCACAGCTGTGCGGTGGGAGCTACGCTCACGGGTCTTTGGTGGAACATGGACGCTTTGCTGAGCAGTTAGCTGGCAGTGGAACTGGTGAGGTTCTGCACATGTCCAGTTTTAGCAGGCTCTGGAAGTTTGCCAAAGTTGCTGTTCTTAGTGCTGAAGCCATGGCTGCTCACTTGGCCTACCAGTCATTCCCAGGTTGGCTATGGTGGCAGCTGTGCCGGGGTGGAGGGGGGCATCTTGGGGGTCTAACTGGAACAAAGATTCACAGACGGGAGCCAGTGAAAAGCAAAGTGTAAGAATTTGTTAAAGCAAAGTACAGCTCCTAGGGCTTGGAGAGGACCTGAGAGGGTTGCCAGCAGGTCATTCTCTAGGGGTTTAAGGAAGTCAGCCCTGGGCCTAGTGCTCCACTAAGTGTGCCGAGGTGTTCTTGCAGCCTGTAGTCCAAAGTATTGGTCAGGCCTTTTCCTTCTTTGGAGAAGTTGTGGACTCCCGGTCACATGTAAAGAGAGAGAGCGGGACAGAGTGTGAGAGGGAGAGAGAGAATCAATTTTATCTATTTTTTTCCATGTGGCCTTTGTTTCTCTGACACTTAGTTGTGTACATGGTGCTGGGGTTCGAACCCGCACCCTCGTGCATGCCGGGAAAGCGCTCCAGCCACTGAGCCACCGCTCCAGCCCCACATGTGACCTTTTTTAAAAATGACTTCCACCAGTAGCAGCTGTTCATGCTCTGCTGCCCTGGAAGTTGCCCAGGGGCCATGGCCCTGTTTGCCTAGGCCATCTCTGCCTCCTGACCTCACCTTTATAAATACGCTGGCCCTTCTTCGTTGGTGGTCGGCCACAGACCTGGGCACACTTTCCTATTTCCTCTCCAGAACCTGGTGCCCCGTCTGTTAGCCTTGGCTTCCTTGCATGCCTCCATCTCTCTCAGTCCCTAGTTTCCAGACTACAAGAGGCAGAGCTGGGCTGGGTCTCCTCCAAGCTCCTCCTATAGCCAGCAGGAGCCCTGTGGCTGTCCCTGTCGTACACGTGTGAGCACTAAGGCAAGCAGAGGGTGTGTGGCCTGTCTGGGGCCCACTGCCATCTTTCCCAAAGCCCTTGACTTGGATTTGGAGCCAGAGCCTTGGGAGGATCAGCCCCCAGATGGCCTCCTCCCTTCCTGGAAAAGCTACCTGCAGAAGTCATTCCCTAAGGGGGACAGCTGCCCTCTCCTCCAGCTCGGCCAGTGGCCCCGGAGACCTACAGGTAGAAAGGCAGGTGAGCAGAACTGGACAGGTTCCTTCCTTCCTGTGGGCCAGCCCCACCCTCCAAACTCTCCCTCTCTCTCTCTCTC